>JANHAO010027845.1:0-10750 GCA_026873985.1 Saraca asoca
ATTTTATAAACTGATTATATGAAAACTATGAGAAAGACATATATTATTGAAACTAAATATTTTTGTCAAACGAACTTCCCCTTAAAACCAAAATTTCCCAAAAACCATTTTTCATAACTCTCTTATGATAGAAATCATGTACTTCTTAAAATAGCTTTTTCATAAATCCGATATTTATGTATTAAGTAAAATATTTCAAAACGTATTTCTTTTTCTTCAAAACAACTATTGATTGGTTCCAGATAATTCTGATAGGTAACCAGAACCAATCAAATCGCCCCTACCATTCACAGCACCAATCAAGTATATTTATCAAATAACACCCTCCCCCTTATTGCTCTAACTGACATCGGGTGGTCACAAGTGCACCTGAGAGTTTCTTGGGATTATCTATTGGTTCCAGACCCAAAGGAATCCAGCAGGAAACCAGATCTGGATCTTCAATTCCAACCATATCAAACCTGTTTAGATCACCTCCCTTATTTCTCCTACAGATCAGAACTGATATACACAACTACACTTACGGGTTGCCAAGAAATTACCAATGGATCCTCAGTTAAGTAAATCATTTTAAATATATTATATAGCAAGAAATATCGTATTTGGTTAAGCCACAGGATCAAAACATATTTAAATTAATCAAAGTATTTTGTAAACTAACTAAAGCATCTCTATTGTCATTTTCATTCAAGATGTAGAAAAACAATATCAATACCTGGACTCCAAGGAAACTCCCACTGGTAATTGAAACATCATCGGTATTTCTTTTTTTTTTTTCACTTATTACAGATATCAAATACTCATATTCATTGGTCACATTTCTCATTACCGCCCCTTGGGCCATTACTGACTTTTAGACCGCTTTCTTTTCTGTATTACCCAACCATATAGGCTGTTTACAATGTTACCAGATTACCAATAGGTTTCCATTGAGTCTGGGGTCTCAAGTTGTCCAAATTATTTTCATTAATTCTCATAATAAAATAAGATAAGAATGCATATTTTAAATACAAATAATACCTCAGAATAAATCATCATTGGTATTTCAAATTATTGAAACCATCACTTTATTATTCAATAAAATCACTCTTCATCACAAAACACCGTTTGCAAGGGTAGGACTATCTACTCACATCCAGGGTGTAAAACTTGTAGAAATCCAAACATTACAAATTTTATAATTTATCAATAAAATTTTCCACTTTCATCTACCCATCCAAATTGCAAAACTTACAGCAACTAAAATCACTCATCAAGCCAGAATTCATATAGCAAACAACAAACAGAATTTTTACAGCAACCTAGAATTAATACAGCAAACCAAAATTAATATATCAACTAGAATTTATTCATACAAGCAAAGCAAATTATCAACTCATATTCAAGTTATAAAATTTATAGGAATTTAAGCATTACAATTTCTATAATTTATTAGAAGTACCTCAGAAGTAAACTTTACACAAAAATTTTCAATTTCATCATCAACACATTTTTAAACATTCACACAAATTTCTTGACAACTTTTGATCAGAGTACTTCGGAATAAAATGGATGATTTAGGATTACTCACCATATTTCGGAGATTCTTTTGCCATTTCTTTGCCAGCCAGAATGCCGCTGGTGACCTAAAACTCTTGGCTGGCCGAACCAGTCAAAAAACAGGGGAGAGAGAGAAAGCCAAGCTGCTGCCTCCTCTTTTAGCTAAGAAGTACATCAGAAAGGAGGAAGAAGGTGAGCGTCGGTGAAAGGACAGTTGGACGGTGGCTGGATCCACCATGGCCGAATGGCCTCACTTGCCGGTGACAGTAGAATCCCAGGAAACCAGCGGACCAAAGAAGAGGAAGGACAATGGAACTCAACTTGCCTTCCGATGATGCACCGGAGCTTGGGAAGAGGCCAAAAGTACGCCGGCGATGTGAAGATCTCCGAACGGTTCTAGAGACAGCCAGAAATCAAGAAGAAGAGCCCGGGGAAGAAGAAAACCCAATGGGGTTGGCTTCAGGGGGCCGATTTCATTTTTATAAATAAAAATATTTATATAATTTTACATTTTAGCCCTCAATATTTGCACCGCCTTTCACTATGGCCTAAAACTTTGTATGGCCTTAATAAAGGCCCAGTTTTCACAAATCTTTTCAATTTAGTCTCTATTGATCTTTCAATTTAGTCTTTTTTCAATTTTAATTTTATTTTTAATTTTTTTTATTTTCATAAATTTTTCAGGTGTTACACCTCACTGACCCATACATCCTCAAGCTCTTTTAGGGGGCCAGTTTCTATGTCTATGTCCAGGTTGTGAGGATCGAAGTTATGGCTGACCCCAACCATTCTCGGAGCTCGAGGTTCTCCACCTGAAACTATGTCGACTCTTCTCTCTTTCTCCTCCATTTTAGTGGCATCTTCATAGCAATGCTAGGCTATGTGCTGCTCATTTCGCACAGCCCAACTCCATTAGGGGTTAGGAACTGCACAATTAATATCCTGGTGGACATAACCGTATCCAAATTATTCATCGCAGGTTGTCCCAGCACCACATTATATGCCGATGGGCAATCTACAATCAAGAAATTTGCCAGGATAGTGGCTTGGCACTCTAAGTCCCCCAAGGTGAGAGGAAGCCTAATCTGCCCCATTAAAAATATTGCATCCCCCATGAAACCAAATAGAGACTTGGGGGAGGACTTCAAGTGATCATCACTGAGTCCTATCTGCTCAAAACATTTCTTGTACATGATGTTGACTGAGTTGTTAGTATCGAGCATGATCTTTCGCACCTCAACATTATCGATCTTGGCCCGTATGACCAGTGCATCATTACGGGGGGACTGCACTCCTCATGCATCATCGTCCATGAAGGTAATGATCTCAAAGGCAACTCTAGCTTCTTGGCGGGTCTATTAGATTCACAACCCGTGAGTAAGACGTGGTTCACACTCTACACATAATGTTCACGTGACCTATTTGAAGTGCCCGCAATGTGCAGCCCACTATGAATTGTGAAGATGGTTCTCACCACATTTGATTGCTCCAACTCGGCTTGTTGGGATGACCATTGTGCTGGCTATTGGGGTTGTGGAGGTCACTATTTTATAGGTCAGACCATATAATCCCTCAGGTGACCTCTTCTGATCAGATCCTCTATAGCATCGACCTCTTCTGATCAGATCCTCTATAGCATCCTCAAGTGCCCTGCACTTAAAAGTGTTGTGCCCAACCTCATCATGGTAAGTACAAAACCTAGCAACATCCTTGAATTTGTTTAGGGTCTTTAAGGGCTTGGCCTGTTGAAATCTTCCCTATGCCTCTTAGTCATGAATATCCGATTCGGGGTATTGGATAGGATGTTGTAACTATCATAACAACTTAGAAGTTGAGGTCACTTTTTCCTAACCTTCTTAGCATGTTGATTTTTGGGGCCATAGTTTTGACCTACCTTTTTCTTTTCACCATTGCCTCCCCTCTTATTCCGGCTCAGGACAAAGCCGTTTGTGTCATTCTTTTGACTGGATTTCTTCATGCCAAAGGTTTCCTTCCATTGAATCTCCTTGGCAGCCCATTCAAAGAATTCAACTAAATCCTTCACTAGAGATTTGTATATACTTTCATATAGCTTCTCATCTTTACGGAGCCCTGCAAAGATCATCATTAGGATGCTGTCATTAGTAGAGGTCTCTACATTATTAATCTCATGCCTGAACTTTGTGATGTAATCCTTTAGTGATTCATCCTTCTGTTGGAATATTGTTGTGAGGTGGCAGGACGGCACGAGCTACCTTCTAAGGGCTTTATATTGGTTGATAAACTTCTTTTGGCATTCTTCCTAGCTACTGATGCTGCGAGCTGGGAGACTCTTGAACCATGCTCAGGGGACATCTTTAAATGTGGCCAGGAAGGCATAGCATTTGACCAAAGAATTGGTCATTTGAAGGTCCATTTGGATGTTGAAAGCATCTAGATGGTCGTACTTGCTCCCATCGAATAGTGGTATGTTGGGAACCTTAAACCGGTGTGGGAGAGGTTTTGTTTCGATCTCCTTGGAGAAAGGCGTCATTTCCTCATAGCGATCTAAATGGTCGTGAGCTAGAAGGCGTTTCTCCAATCACTGCACCCTTTGCAATAGCTCTTCCATCATCGAATTTTGTGCTCCAGATCATTAGCTTCTAGTGCCATCATGACCTGTGCTCGACCCTCTAGTATGATGCGAGTTCTTAGGTCGCTGGCTCCTATTGTGCTCATGAGATTGGTGACCCTTAGATTTAGGTTGTGAGTTGGTGGAACAAGTTGAATCGGCATGTCATGGCTCTTCTCTAGTTGGTCTCTCTCCTTGAGCCAACACCTCACCTTATGGCTCCCAAATCGTTCTTCCTATTACAGCAGTTCCAACTTGCTTTTAAATCCTTTGAGCGTGTGCCTAGGCTAGTGTTATAACTGTATTGGTAAGTCTCCTGATTGTGTTCTTAAGGGCTTCTTGGCACTGACGTAATGCCTGAACGTCATCAGCCCCTTGGGGAATTGGAATGTGTTGGCCAATGATGGGAACTGATGAAGTGCTTGCTAGAGATAGGTTCCTGTCTACCAATGTGTTTTGCCATTGTTCTGTTTAACCACTAAGCTGATTAATGGTAGCATCCGAACTCTTGGTTGTTCTTCATCTTGCCATTTCGATTGATCAGTAAATTAGATTAAATGCAGAAAAGCAGTTTAGGTCCTCTTTCTAGCGCCAAAATGTTGATGGTCGATTTTAGTAATCGATCAATCAAGGGTCCTAAAGCTCAAACTGTTGTGGAAAAGCATGTAGATGCAAGTAAATAGCAAAAGTAGGAAGAACAAGATGAACAGAAGAGATTTTTAATGTGGTTCAGTGAAAGTCAGTGTGACCCCTACGTCTATAGTGATTATATTTGCCTTTGGGCAATAGTTTCTCTATAGTATTTAATAGAGTCACAATGCAAGAGCTCTTTCACTATTTTGGCAGAGTTTCTGCACGTATTTTTTACTATCCTCCCTTTACAATGATTTTAATTTCTATTTATAGAAGTAGTAAGGTTTACAAGTGTAATTTGATAAATTACAAATATGTCTATCCGCCGTATTGAGCAATAAATGCTTGATGGGTGATAAATGCTTGGCAATTCACTATTGGACTGTTGGTGGCTAATGTGTCAATTTTGAGGGCTGACTTGTTAGTTAGAAATATATGCATCTAGGTGCTGACTGATCTTCGGGTTCTGTACTTATACTCGAGGTAGTTCGCTCGATGACCTGAGCTTGTCTAGCAACCTAAACTCATACTGGGTGATCTATTGGTAAGTCCTGTGACCTCACTCCGGAATAGACCGAACCTTTCTCTGCTGAATTACTTTATTAGGCCTCTGCTAGACCATTTCATATGATTCCAAAAATACCCATAACATTGATGTAAAGGGTAACGTACTTAAAAAAAGAAAAATGCTTAAAATTTTGGGTCATAAAAGCATAAATTTCTATTGAAATAAAGGTCAAATAGTAATATATAATTGACTTATTTTTAATATGTCTAATGGTTAGTGACCTTAAAATGAGAATCGACCATGACTTTGACATGCCAAACGACTAGTAATATAACATTATTTTATAATTGTGTTTTAATGGCTAGAGCTCTATGTATATTCATGGTAACGTGTGTGTTGGGGGCGGGGTGTGTGTGATTTTGGGAACGAGATGTAATGAGATGTGAAGGGATGAGTTGTGAAATGAAATAAGATGAGATTATATAAAAAGAAATATATGAGAAGTATTTATTATTGGAATAGAGATAAAGAGGTGTGCATGTATAAAATTTTATCTCTGAATAGAAATTGAGAGACTAAATAATATATAGTTGTAATTGTCATAGCTCAGAATAAAATGTCAAATGATTGTTGCATCAGTAGAGTATCATCACTAAGGAATGGAAATTTCCCTGAATAGCACAAATTGCTTTAAAAACAATAATAACACGCTTCAATCACATTATCTACGTGATTCTATCTTATTTTTATTTTCTTCTTTTATTATTTTTGATTAATAAAGAAAATATTGATAATAAATTGTTGCTTTATTATTGTGTCTTGTATACTCAATTTCATGATTGTTTTCTATTTCTATTTTCTACCACAGGAACATCATATTCGAGCTTCCTTCATTATGTGAATGAGATCAATTAGAATTTAGAAAAAACGTATCGGTGATATTTATGGCATTGAATTTTATTGTTAGAGCTTGCTTCTCCTCCAACGGCTTGACGATGATATATATTCAACTTTGGTCCTTTTAGACAAATGAAGTGTATCAAGCCAATTCTAAATGACAAGATTTAATATTGAATTTAACTTTCATGCATTCTTAGACTAATATTGTTTAATACTATCACTCAATCAATCAAATGTTATTACATATTAAAATATTGTTGGTATCTTCTTAGTTGAAATTATTTTGAGACCATTTTTTTCTTCAATGTTCTAAATTTAAATTAGAATGTTGTGTCATCATAAAAAAAACAAAATTGTTAAAATGCTTTTCTATTATTGATAATTTTTTTAATTAATAATATAGCAAATTTATGTTTATTGATATATGTATAATTTATACTAATCATGAATCGAATTTTTGTAAAAAAAAAAGGAAAAAATAATAATGCTTAAAAGAACTAAGGATAAATTGTATTCACTTTTCTCAAATCACGTAAACATCATACTTAATTCATTCTCACGCCAAGCCAAACAATATCCCCTTTGTTATTTTGACAAATAGCAAAAAGTTAAGATGCTTAACAAATATTTTAGTTGATTCTATTTAGCTAGATCATGTTTGTTTGCGTCAATCTTGCACTTATTTTCATTTTCTTATGCTAACATTTCACATGAGGTTGCGGCTATGATCTAGAACACGCCAATAATGCGACCAGAAGGTAACGAGTGGCTTTAATGATGAAGTACTTCACTATTTTTACTTTTTTTTTTATTAAGACAGCCTAATTCAACTTCACAGCTAATTGAATTATTACTTAAGTAAATTATATCACACCTCAATTCCACGTAATTATTTATAATAAATTTCTTACACGAATCATGCCACAAAATTTGACGTCATTAATTGTCAACAATGTTTTATTTCCTTGATCTTTGGTTAATTCATTGATTTTTTCAGTTTTTTTGTCTTACATTAAGGGAGGGGGATAGGATGGATGGGGGTCGAACTCCCAACCCATAAGTACCTCACTATTATAAAATGGGCAGGAGATCTTTCATTGAGTCAAGACCTTGTGGTAAGCTTCATTGTACTTGAATCCATCTTATCCTCAATACCATGGGGTATCTTTCTATGGTTCCTACACAATGGGAATGCATGCCACAACTATTTAACATAATATCATGTTAGACATGCTTTTAAATAGCTTATATTTAATGTATTTCTCTTTTCTTATAAAAAATCATACAAGTTTCAATCATTAAAAAAAAAAAATGTATATAGAAGCGTAAATCATTTAAACGTAATATAATCAAAAGAAATTATATGACAGAAATTAACAAATTAATCGCAATGATCATGCCATATTTATAAGCATCCATTTATTTTTTCCATCCTTATATATTTGAGAAATTAAAATACCATTGCTGGCTGCTGCACGCTCCAAGTCCATACATTATTTTGGCCAAACATCATCTACTCTTTTTCTTTCCGTTTCGGTTAACATTGCACAACTGAAGTGAGATTCGGAGGCTAAATTATAGCAAAGCGAATTGATTCCTTGATTAGCAAAATTGCCAAACTACATGGAAAGAAATTGAGAAAAGAAAAAGTGGACGACAAAGGATATTTATGTGACACAGAAGCAGACATTCGATTACTACTGTTCAGTACTTTCTCTCCAATGCTTTATAGCTTGTCCCACAGCTTGCTCTATGGCTTGTGCATCGATATTCTCACCTTGTTCTTCGTTCTACAAAAATTACAACACTTTCCCGTCAATCTTAATCGTGCATGATAACTTACAGACAGAAACAAGAGAAATGCATGGAAGATTAATTAGGGTTAAGTAATCATCTATTTTTTGAAGCTTGTTATGTAATTATATATCTTACTTCTCCTCCAACTGCTTGAAATCGGAAAGTGTCTGTACAAGAAACCCTAGCTTCCAGCACATTAAGACCCATCTCTTCAAAGACTTCCAATATGGAGACAAGCAGACCTGGGCAACTCTTCGTGGAAAAAACGTTTATATGAAATCCTTTTTCTAGGGTTTGTACTGTAACCTGCACAAGTGCACATCAAAAAGCACATGTCCATGGGCTTGGTAGGACCTTACATTTGTAGGATATAGAGGAAGCTGTTGAAAATTTAATTAATAAAATATAAATACCATAGGCAAAGTATTTTGATCAAGGGAAGTTTGGGAGGTGGCTATGTCTTGATTCAATCTTTCTACTTTCTGCTTCAGCTCTTGGATATACCTTGATGCATCCACTATGATTGAAGTTTTGTTCAACTGACATCAATCATAAAAATACAAGAATTATTAGATTTTCTACTTTCTCAAAGAATATAAAAGCACTGGGCTAAACAAGACAAAACAAAGGAGATTTAATTGGTAATTAACTTGTTTTACACTTCTAATATCAGTTTCAATAATATATTCAACTCATCATGTATCAATTTTAATAGTTTGTATATGTCAATTTTCCACCCTGACTTTTGGTGAGAATAAAGAAATCAGATATTCGAAGGAACGGAAAACCATGAACCTGGATTTGGTATTAAAAAAAAAAAAATGTTGGGAATTAGAGTTGTAATATATTTACAAGGTTCAATATGATTCCATCCTCCTGAAGAAAATAGGAAGAAGAAAAGCACAGGCGAGGATGTATATATGCTGTACAGTATATATTGCTTAACTGAACATTCTCAAAGTGAATTGGCTGATATTCTTGAAAATATCCAGCTAGAAATCCAATCAAAGAAAAGATATCAGATAGTAATGCAGGGAATTACAGCATGAGAGTTAGTAATGGAACGAAGAAGTTGCAGCTTCTCATGCAGTGCTGCTTTCTTGTGCTCTCTGGAAACCATATTGGATTTCTCTTTCTCTCTGTCTCTTGCTTTGTGATCTTTGTGGCTTTCTTTCTCTCTGATATGCTTTGCTTTTGCTATCGACTTGCAGAGCTCTGTGGCTTGTTTAAAAGAGGGGATGAGCTCTCAAATCTGTTATGATCTATGTCTCAGTTTCTTCACAAGGAAATACATTATAGATTCTAGCTGAAATTACAGAAATGCCCTTTGCTGTCATTCTTTTTTAACTCTTCCGCTTTGTTTGGAATTGAAACTATTAATTATTTCACGTAATCAATTTTTTTTTTTTTTAAAAGAAGAATCCTCCAGTTGGAATTGCTTTGACACTAAAGTTTACAGAAGGAAGACCCTTTGGAGGAAATGATTAACTTAATTCAGTTGTCATTCATGTTTATGATAACACGTCTTTAAAAAAAACACAATATATATTTGTATTTTGATAAACATATATACTTTCCTTTATCAGTAAAGATAAAATAAAATAAATTCTCATGAACTTGAAATCATAAACGATTTATTATTTTAAAATTATGTAATTAGTCTCTTGAATTTTATAAATGGGGGCAACAAACCCGGTACGTATTACACATGAAAATTATTATTAAAAGTGTGAATTGGCTTCTATTAACAAGTTATTTGTATCATTTATAAAATTCAAAGGCTAACTGCATTGCTTTTAATTAAGAGTAAGATAAGATAGATTGCACTTGATTTTAAGTTTGAAAGTTTTTTTGTATTGTATCATTTTTATAAAAATGTAAATATGCCTATCATATCTGTTCCATTACATCATGTTAAAATACTGAAGATCCATCTTAATGTAGCACATGTAAAATAAAATAGCCAAAAGTATTGGTATCTATACATTATAAATTTGGTAGTCTTAATTTATATATATATATATATATATATTTTACCGCGTAAAAAGTGAATAAGTTAAGGAAGGAGAAATGATATCTGTCCCTAAAAGACTTACTAAATTTTATCAGAATTCGATCTAAAACTTCTAATAATTCATAATTATATCAATGATCTACATGTATGTTACTTTATTTAAGCAAAATATATGGGGAGGGATATATTGGGAAAGATGGTATGAGCATTGATATGAAGGGGGGAGGGAAGAGGAATCATGGGCTCGTGATAGTGAAAATAGGCCATCGAAATAAGTGAAGGAGAAGCAACAAAAGGATGTTTAGTTGTGATATTGGAATGCCTCCAAACACTCCTCACGGGGGCCTTTTAGAGGCTCTTCATTCTCCCACTCTCCTTCTCTCACCATCTATCACCCTTTTGTCCTCTTTCTCCCTCTCTCTCCACACGTGCCTTTCTACGTACTCCCTCCTCATCGTATCAGACACTGAACTTGATTTTCATTTATCTTTCCTCCTGATAGTGAAATTTACATACTAGCTGGCTTCATCGGCAGCCACATTATATTGTCAATATTATTTTCCTGCCTTTTTTCCCAAATATATTCCAAGATTGCTACTATTTATACTGCTCATGTACAGCTACGACAAGAATAGGAAAATTCACATGAAGACATAAATGGATCAGCTATAAACTAAATCATATATATATATATATATATATATATTGAAATGACTGCATCCACTTCTTCCTCTTGTTATTGGCTAAATAAACAAATCCCTCATGTATC
>JANHAO010027846.1:0-10743 GCA_026873985.1 Saraca asoca
AAATGAGCTTTAAGTTTTTGTTTGCTGCCAAATATGAAGTTTTGTTGATGTAGATATGCAGGCAACACTACATATGGATGCCTTGTATTCTGGTGTAATCTGCCTTCAGTTTGGAAATAAGTCTTAAGTTTTTGTATTTGCCTTATTCACAATATTCATGTTTAACTAGATCCTCATAAAGCTATCCTTGTATCTGTCCCATTCACGATACTGATCCTTTGTAGGCTGGTGTACTATTTGCAAATCCTGAGAAAGATGTTTATTAGTCTGCCACCAGTATCTGCTATTTATTCTAATATCTCTTGTCCCAACTCTCCATTTAAGCTTTTGAGTTATAATCTGAGATGATTGTGCAATGCCATTCCACCTCCATGATCCACCATGTGTGCTATCTCCTAAATGTTCTATGTGGTTTGTCTTTGGCCATAAGTGTCAAAGACATTAGTAATTGAATTGTTGTTTTTCCTGTATAATTGGACCAATTTCTGCATAATTCAATCATTTTTTTTTTGCATAATTGGACCAATATGATGTTTGGTTTTTACATATATATGTCAAACTATGGTATAATTGTGTTAGTTTATGGGTAATTGAATTGTTGTTTTCAAACCAGAATTTCATTAAACTATACAACAATTGAATTGCTGCTTTTGCATGTTTGAATCCCTAACTAATTCTTCAGTCTGAGATATTCTTTTTTTTTCTTTTCAGGATGGGGTTGATGTTAATTTGAAAAATCAATTTTCACCTATAAATGCAAGGAGATCTTCAGGAGAGAGCAATCAAGACAGAAATGCCACTGATCCTGGCCAATTTTTTTAGGTTTTATCTGGAATGTAAAAGTTCATTAATGTTATAACTTTTAGTTGTACCTTTAAATATTTTATTTAAATGAATTTCATTTTTATTACACCATGGGTTTACATTTTTATTTTACAAGGATAATTAATGTCATTTATTAATGAAATGAACAAATTGAATGGCTTGAAGTTTTAAAAAAAATATTACAAAAATTTAGTAGTGGTTAAATAACGGTCACAAAATTAAATATAAAATTAAAAAAATAACAACGGTTAATTAACTATTGCTAAATTAAATTGTAAATTTTTTTAAAAAATATTTCATTTTTTCAGTGATTCCTTTTAATTGTTGTTAATATCGACCTATATTTTTTGATAGTTCTCGTAACCGCCGCCATTGTATTCTATGATCGATTCAAACCGCCACTATATATACTATGTAACCGTTGCTATTTTAAAGGTTTTTTTTAGTCCATTCACCACACTTTATATTTGTCAATGTTACACATGTATTGCACTTCTGTTCCGAAATGGCCAGTGATTCTAAGTGTTACTTTAATTGTGGTTGCAACTTTGAACTCTATCTGTAAAATTTGTTTGTTTCGCCTTTACCTCCTTTTTGAAAGAACAACCATGAGTAAGATTGAAAGGAAAATTTCAATCTCCTCGTTTTTTGATGTATAGTTTTGAGAAAAAGGAGATAGGACAAAATACTAATAAGATCCATATAGTAACGGTTAACGTCACATAGCCTTATAAATTTTCAAATCCTATCAATAACTCTTTTAAACTTTTAAAAAATAAAAAATGTTAAAGTTCTATTTAAAAAAAAAAATAGAACAAGAAATGTGAGCATCCATGAGTATTTCTAATTATTTTTAATGTGAATTTAATTAATTAATTTATAAGTGGATTTTCTTTTGGACTAAATTATTATTAACCGGACTGAGTTTTTAATACGTTTAATATATGACAAAAGACATATAGTTTGAATAAATTATTGTGAAGTTCAGCTAAACTACATCTAGGGAGTATAATATCTTATTATTTTCTCCATTATTTCTTTAAGTTTACTATGCTAAAAAAATAGTTAGAAAAAGTCACATGTGGCTCATATGCCTTTTTTGATTTTTTTTCAACATTTTCAATTTTTTTTAAAAATTTAAGGAAGTTATTTGTAGAATTTTAAACTTCAAGAGAGTTATGTGATACTAGACTTTACTTTAGGGTCTATTTCGTATTTCGTCCAATGAGATAAATAAATTTAAGGCAAAAATGCAAAAAATCCCTTTCAATTTTTGGATGGTTGGATTTTATCTCCTCCAATTTGAGAAACTTGGGACCCAGAGTCTTAGAGCTTGTTTGGTTGACAGAAAGTTACATAGGAATTACAACTATTTCTGAGAAGTAGTAGATGAATATGTTATTTAGTTGACTACTAACTTGTAAAAAGGAGGAAGTAGGACTTCCCGAGTAGTTATTTATCTACATTTCCTTAGAAAAAAAGAATTTCTTGTGGGAATTTTTAATTATCATTGTCGATTAAATAACTTTGAGCATTTCTTGAAAAGTTAACAAAGAAATTTACTTTCTGAGAACTTCAATTTTCTACGAAAACTTACTTTTTGTGTGAACTAAATAACCCATTAAATTATATAAAACCTTGAAATTAACATTCATAATCATTTTTAAGTAAGCATCATAATATTGTATTGTATCTTACCATGTAATTTTTTCGCACATAATTTGAAATTTATTTTCATGTATTTAATTAAAATTTTATATAGCTAATTTAATTTCTATTAATTATATAACGCAAAAATTGTATACAAAAAATGGCCTAGTATAGTAACATAAAATAATAACATGATTTGCGTTTAAAAAGTTCATAAAAATTATATAATTTGATCAAACAATTAATTAAGGTTTTAATTCCAAATTTTCAAAGTTGAAGACAAAATCTAACTATCTCAAAATTGAAGATTTTTTTTTTTTTTACATTTTTCCCTAAACTTAATTGCGAGTTCTTAGGTAAAAGTTTAGGTCTTGTGAGAATGAGTTATGACTTTCTACTCAAAATAACGGAAAATGACACTAGAAACAATGGAAGTAATCTTGATATGTGGAAAAGGTCGAGATCCAACTCGTCCAGAATGACAAACGGCATGATTGACTCATAGAAGTTAACTAAAAATTAGTTACACAAGAAGGGTTGCAACTAAATTCAAAATGTATCACATGCTTGATTGAAGGCAAAGTTACAAAGTGGGTGGTCCAGTATAATATAGACTAATAAAGGAGTTGGTTGTCATTTTAGGAAAAAAAAAGGTATCATGATTTTAAATTATAGTTATAATTACGTTGTGATTAATAAAATTGTGAAAAAGATATGAAAAGATATGATTGTTATAGTGTAAAATTATGAAAAATTACAATTATAATGCAATCTACAATAATAATATTATGCATAACATTATGATTGCGGATCACAGTTTAGAACCTTGGAAAGGATCAATGTGTAATATGCATAAACCTTGAAGGAAGTAGGTCTAATTTTCCCCTGTCGGTCTCTACTCATTTAATTTGCCTGATAGCAACATCAAGCTGTAGCCCAACTGGACCTTCCTCAACAGGCAACACAGTCGAAACAACAAAATTTTGTGGCTTTTTATGAGCATAAAATGAACTTATTCATTTCATGTAATGTGCAAAGAAGTTTAAAGTAGCTATGTGATGAATCATCCACATTGTTAGGTAGAAGAAGGACAAGCTACTAAGCAAATTAACTTAAATTATTTGATGAGGGCAAATCAGAGATTCACAAGAAGGATGTTCTTTGAAAAGTAAGAGCTTAGCTGGAGTAGGTTTCCAAATGAGCTTAGCCAAGTGGGAAAATCAATGGCAAAGAGAAAAGTTAGATTGAATTCTAATGATGGTGCTGTTATTTGACCCTTCGCTAATTGTCTTCTTCCGGCATATATAGAACAAATGCCTTACACCAATTAATATGGCATACTTGCTTTCTAGTTTTCCTCTGGGTCTTAAGTGAGGCCTTACAGACAAATGAAATGCTTTGGATTCTTGTTAAATTAAGCTAATTAATTTTATTAATTTTTCAAAGGCTTGAAGGGTATATGTCACATTTATGTGTGCATATGGTCTAGTAGGTCATTTGAAGTCCTTCCAATGTACAAGCTTACAAATTTGAGTAACAACAAAAGCTAATTTTAAGGAAGGAAATATCACTTTTAAATTATGATTAGCTTTTTGAAAGATGGAATTCTTTATGATCTCTAATATGCAATCTTATTAAAGAAAAACAATCAGAGAATTGACTTAATTAATAGGATTAAACTGTGTCCACAAAAAAATTTTACATTCAAGTTTTGTTGGTTATCGATGGATATTCATTAATTGTAATGCGCTTATTTTAACGGTGAAAAACTTATTTACCTTCTAAATTTATTTATTAATAAAAAATTAGTTTGCAAACAAAGATGTAAGTCATTCTAGTGCTCCTTATAGATTGATGATGCTTCAATAATTCTTTTCTTTTGGACAAAAGGAAAATCTAGCTAGTAGAATATTTCAATATAGTATGCTAAATACATCAAACAAATATGCTCCTATTAAAAGGGTAAGGGTAGGGCCTTTCAAGCAGGTTGAAAGGATGCATTATAAGGACATGGTCCTTAAAAGCATCCCAAAAAGGGAATTGCCGGCATCTAAGACTACCACAGCATGTTTATTCAGCAAGTAGCCTCTAAATTTTTGTGCCTACCTAGGGAAAAATCATGTACTAATTAAATCGGTTGAACTTTGAAAGGTAGTATTTTGTTAAACATATAACATATTTTCCAAAGCCTTTTAATTTGCATGTAAGTTTATTAGATAAAAATTTCCTCAATATGGTATCAAACTCTTTAAGGCATGACCAAATAAGTGGGGAAAATTGAAAAAAAGAAAAACCTTCAATTTTAAGTGGTTTAATTTTATCCCTCTAAATTTGAAAATTTAAAATAAAAACTTTAAATTATATAAAATATTGAAATTAATATCTATTATTCACTTAATTATCTATTTTATTAAATTACAGGATTTTTCATAAAATTTTTTAAATAAGAATTATAATATTATTATATTTTAATTTATTACATCATTTTTTTAATATTATTTCGAACTAATTTTGATGACGGCAGATGGTAGTGGATGGTAATCAACGGTGGTAAGTGATAATGGATGTGGTCAATCAACGATGATGAATGGTGATAGATGGTAATCAATGATAGTAAGTGGTAGTAGTAGATGATAGTCAACAATAATGGATAATTGTTTATGACAATGAGTGATAACGGGTTAAGATGGTAATAGTAGTAAAATTTTAATAGAATAGTGGATAAAATAGTTTTTTGATATTACTAAAACATTCCTATATTCTACCCTCCATGTGAATATTTTGGAAGAATATTGGGATAAAAATATTTTGAAATTAATCTTTCCTAATTTTGAATAAAAAATAAGAATCTAACATTCCCTTAAAACAATTTTTGGAATGTAAAATAGATTTCATGAATTAAACGCTACCTAAATTTTGAGCAAGAACAACATGGTAAATTGAGGAGTGGAGCTTTAAAAAAAATATATATTTTTTACTAAAATATCTCACATAGGTAAGTAAGCCCAGAAAGCAAACACTTAATACTACAATAAATAAATAGGTTAGTTTTTGTACATATTAAAAAAAAAATCATACGGCTATATATTTTTATAAGTTTTATAAAAAATTTATATATTTTTTATAATTTTATAAATTATATTTTTATATAAAAATAAAAAATTAAATTTTTTTTATGCAACTTTGAATAATAGAATTATAATTTTTTGTATATTTTTTCACTCAAAATTTAGACACATTTATAATTTTTATAAAAAAGATACAAAATTTTATATAAAAAAATTATAATTTTTACAACTTTTATTTTAAACTTTTGTACAAACTTGCAAAATATTCGAGAACATACCAAAGCATTACCCAAAATAAATAACCACAGCAACAACTTGTAGCATGTAGTTTGTATTATTGAATTACCAATCTAAACTCAGCTTAGAGTGATCAACTTGTTGAGTTTTACTTGTTTACTTGTAGAATAAATGGATAATAGCATTATCATCAAAAGAGACTTGGAATCCAAACTAATAAGCATGTAGTTAGTATAATTATATGAACAGGAATATGTTAAATGTTCAGATATGGTGAAGAAACAAAAACAGGAAGATCAGTCTCATTCTTCCATAGCCATCTGAGTAAATCAAACATATATATAAGCCTAGATTGGCATGCCTTTTTTGTGCAATCTTATTATATTTATTCTTGTCTACTTTCGATTTTTGGGCCTTCTTGAATCTTCACCGCCAAGAACTATGAAAGTTATATGGCAACTGCAAGAAAACTATATGAGTGGACTAGAGGAATTCATCAAGTCATATATAAAAGAAAGAAATAAACAATGCAAAAACCCCATCCTCCCTTTTCTTCCTACTCAAAATTGCCTAATTATTATTTTGATCTTGCAGCCACAACCATAGGTTTTTGATAAAATTTTCACAGCCGAAAAGTGCAAATTGACCCACATAAAAGAGATCTTTTCATGCAATCAATCCACACAAATTGACATATCAAACATGCTTGTCCATGCACATGTAAGGCTTGTTACAACAAAGAAGACCCACATATGTAAAGCTTGAAAGTAATTGCTTACATTCCCAATTCCAATTATCAAAATAGCATTTCAAGCCCTTCTTTAATAAAATTGTCACCCTTTTTTAGATTTGATCGACATAAGACAATGATAAGTTTGAAACACATTATTTAAAGATTTATTTGAATTATTTTAATAATTAATACTTGATATTTATGTATTATAATTAAATTTTAAATTTTATCCTATAGGATATTATAATCTTTCTCATTCAAATATCTAACATCGTCGTTAAATACTTCAGTAGTCAACAAATCAAGAGCGATATCGTTGGTTATGTTTCAAACTCTACTTATCTAAAACAACTCACACAAGTCTTATGTACCTTGGTGCTTAACAATTTTTTTAAACCAATCAAACTTGGTTGTGACAAAAATGATAATGAAATGATTTTTTTTTTTTAATAAAAGAAGGAATATATGGGATGATATTCACATCATTTGATTAGGCCTTATTTCCGTATGCTTATTTGTTTTCTTGTTCTTTTTCCACTTTATCCATAAATGCCGACTCTATGACTAAACATTTCCTTTCCATTGCCTTTTGTTCCATCATTCAAAGGGAAAAATGGTTGAATCATAGCCTAGTTTGTTTTTTCATAAAAATATTTTTTGTAAAATAATTTTATTTATTAATATTTACAATTATAAAAAAAAGTAAGATTATAAAAAAATATTTTATTTATTCAATGTTATATATAGAAAATATGATAAAAGACAATATTTACTATTTTAGAGCATCATACATTATTACATGGATATCATAAAGGTTCTTCATGCATTATTTCCATGGCTGTCATGCTTTCCATAACAGAGAATGAGTCACTGATATTATAGGCAAGACGACATGATAGGTCTTTTTAACATTTTCTGTGGGATAGGATGTGAGTAAAATAACAAATTAGCAACAGGATTTTGGATTTTAACGAGTGAGATGATTGTGAAAAAGAAAAAGCAATAGGAACCATTTTATAGAGAATATGCATTACCTATAGAAAAAAAAATAATGTGATTGGAATAGGCTTCTTCCATGATTGAAACTTCTTTTTTTTTTTTTGGTCGTGAAGATGAGACGTAAATTTTTATTTTTTATATAAAGAGATTATACGCTTGATTTACATATTTAAAAGATTTTAGATTATTTTTTAAAATTGTAATAGATTTTATCTTTGTTGTGCCATATTTCATTCAACTGTATAAACTTTTTCGGTTAAGGATAGGATAAGATTTGAGTGTAATAGCAATTTTAGACTTTTATTCATGGAAAGGGTAATTCTCCCAACATTCAAATGCCTAAACGTATTCCGAAACAAGGAACTGTGATATGTGCCACTGATGAATTGAGTAGCTTCCATGAGAGCAACAAATCCTATGAATTCTCTTGATTTGAAACAGATGTGGATCTTTCCCTTTTATTTTTTTATTATTTTCTTATGTTCGAAAAGAAAGAAATAAATATAAATTTTTTTATAAATTATATTGTACATAAAAAAATATATTCTGAATTTTACATTATATAAAAATTTGGTGTCCATCTTTTCTTAAATGACATAAAAAATGATCCAAACTCATCTGAGACAATATCTCTTGTGTTGGGTTGAACATAGCATGAAGTCATTATTTTCTTAGAATCTAATGGAAGCTTTTCACCCCTTTGTCTCTTCCGTTCCATAATTCTCTTCGCATGCATAGCTTGTATATATGGCTTCCATTGTAATTTCTCACCAATTTTTTTTTTTCTTATCCTTCTAATTATCAGGAAAATTAGATTCTACTAAACTAGAGATCTGACATATATTTTCTTTTTTTGGGTCCAAAGAGGAGGGAAGGGTTGGGAGAAAAATGAAATTTTCAATGCATTATAATTTTATAAAACTGACACAAGATCAATAAAATCATAACTTGTAAGACAAGGTAACCTAGATACAAGGTGGTAAATTGAGTGTTTTAATTTTTTTTTTTTTATAATTTTCACAATTCTCTTTTAAAAACATTTTATTTTGAGAAGCCATTAGATTATTTTAATTTAACGATCTAAGATAACTTTATAAAAATGTTTGTACTTAATATATAACAAATCAAAGCATTTATACAAAGAAATTCATTCAACTATACACAGATAAGGCATTAAGAAACACACACATAGATGGATATAAATCTTTCAACCATTTAAGTATCCAAGTAACAATAATAACATTGAAGCCCAATATATTCAATAATTTTCATCAACACCTACAGAGCATGCCTATTTTTCAAATGTTCAATATCATGGAGCTAATAGACCAACAATATTTCTTAAGGAATTTAAAGTTCACAACCTTATATAGTTAATTAATATCAATAAGAGCAAAATAATCAATACTATAAATTGCTAGAATATAAAGAGAGTAGAGAAAGAAGAATCAAACTTAAGATTTATAAAGATTCCCCCTTAAAGATCCACTGCAAGATATACATTCACTCTTCAAACTTTACAAGTTTAGACTACTTCTCTTTCAAGTTCCAACTAGCACTTAAAGAATTTTTTAAGATATCCTTTAAAAATTCTTTAAGAGGGTAAGGTATCCCTCGTAAAGAGATTATAATCTCTTTACGAGGGATACCTTACCCTCTCAAAGAATTTTTAAAGGATACCTCTCCCTCAAAGTGTTTTAAAAAAGGATACCTCACTGTTTTTACAAATCCAAAGGAATTCCTTACTTTTTACCACTCAGAAAAAGGATTTAGATGATGAACAATTTACAAAAACTCTCTTAAAGAGTAGATGAAACTAATAAGCATCTAGAATAGAAAATTTTTACAATGAAGAGATGAAATCTTGATTTTGATGAAAGAAAGAGTGATAGATGAAAAATGATGAATTTCAAGCTTTCTATATATTGTATTTGATGATTCTTAGCTTATATAAGAAGCTCAAAATATTTTATAGCCATTTGGAATACTTTTAGATGAAAACTAACTATTATAATTCAAATCGGAATAGATTAGAATCGATTCTTGTGAATTCTGAAGTTAGGAATTGATTTTACCAGAAATGTCAACTTTGTGTCTATCAAGATTTGATTCCAAAGTCTGATTGCCAAGAGAGGATTATAGACTTAAATTTAAATTGTTATAACTTATTCCTTTCAAGCCTATTTTAAGCAAATGACTTATCATTAGAAATCTATTTGAGTCTACTTTCAAATGGCTTTAATTTCATGCTCATATCATAAGAATTTTTTAAGATATTATAAAAATAAAGAGTAAAGGTTAGAAAGACTTGATTATTTAGACTCTAATTGAAAAAGTCATAACTTTTTAATATCTTAATCATTTTAAGCAAATGATCAGTCCATGGAAAAATTTTTGAGTCTGTTTTCATATGACACAAATTTCACAATCAAATCATAAATATTTTGTGAAATATTATAAAAAAAGTGACCAAAGGTTAAAATCAAAAGACTAAAACTTATATTTCATTTATTTTTGAAGTGTCATCACTGCTATCTTATTAAAACATAATTATAGGCTACCTTTTTAAAACATTTTGAGTTAGCTAAGAATTTGTAAAATATATTTGAGCTTTATATCACAAAAAACTCTATTTTACAAGAAAGTCTAAGTCTAAAAAAAAAACTATACCCATTGAAGTCCTTTGATTTTTCTTGATCCTTTTAAGTTTCCAAAGCTTTAACCTTCCCATTCTTAATATTTGGAGCATCTCTTATTTCATACCTTTCTTCCTTGTTCAAGTTGAGCATGACAAGATTTTACATGCATTATTTTACTCCAATGCTAACTTTTCTTCTTTTTGGTCTTTCCTATAAAATATCCATAAACTTTACAAGCCATATAATTAGTCCAATCTAATATTTAAAAATATGAATATGCTTGATTTGTATTCACAAAATATAAATAGTTATTTCAAGAACATGCATTATCATCATATCTTATATTTATCAACTATAACCACTACTAGAAAAAGTGTTTTTAGCGACCAAAAATTTCGGTCACAGAAATTATTACGACCGAACAGCGACCGAAAATGAAGAGTAGCTAAAACCTTAGTCGCAACCCAATCAGCGATCGGGGGAGTTCAGTGGCTGGATCTAGCGACCGAATTAGCCACTACATATGTCGGTGACTAAAATTGTGGAGGGTCGGTCGCAATTAGTATTTTTGCCACCAAATATTTCAGTCGCT
>JANHAO010027847.1:0-10741 GCA_026873985.1 Saraca asoca
ATGCTAATAGTTTTTAGATTAATATCTGTGATGAAGAAAGGAAACAAAAGGAAAGGAATTGTTTGTATTTGATAATTATGCAAAGTATCCATAATAAATAATAGAGTTAAGAAATAAACCAAATACTTGACCTCAAAAAAGAAAAGTTAATGTCATTAATGAAATCAACCTAAAATGCATCAAAGTTGATTCCCATTCAATGGAATTGACCAAATTATTAATCAAATAAAACTTTATAATAAATTTAGGATTCTAATTTGGATAATTTTACAGAAAATATAACTTCTTAAAAAATTGAATATTTTTATTATTAAATTATTTTTATATTAAGATTTATATTTTTGTATTTAATTAGTTTATTTTAAGATTTTAAAAAAAATCAAACAATAAAATCACTTAACCTTCTAAAAAATTAAATTTTTTATAAAGCTATCAAACTCAACCTCTTAAAAAATGCAAATCTTCATGAAATTATGGTTGCTCGTGAATCATCTTGCTCACGGGTGACATTTCATATAATCCCAGGGACCACCAGGTTTCAATTTTGAAATCATTAATCACAGTCAAATTGCCTTCCATTGATGCAAAATTTCATTTTATTTCCTTCTTTTTGTTGAAAATAGGTTCATGGTCAATACAGAGAGTAAACAGGGGACTGAAAACAAAATCAACTGGCAAACATATTTAAGAATATTTTTCATTATTTCACCAAATTTATAAAATATTATGATTAACTTACTTCGCTGCTTTTCACTATCTCACTTCATTTTCAATTAAATTTCTATAAATTAAAAATTTATTATTGAATCTTTATATTTATTTTTATTTATAATTAAATATTTAAATTATTTTTAAAATAAATTTTGTTAATAAACTACACATATGAATAACATTTTATTAATATAACTTATAATTATTAATATAAAATTTTTCATATTGTTTTTAGAAAGAAACAATACATCATATGCCTCTCATTTTATAAATTATTAATAAATTATTATTCATGTGTTGATTATTAATAAAATGTAATAAAAATTAATAAACAATATTTAATTAAAAAGAAAAAATAAATTTAAGAATTTAGTCCTAATTTTTTGATCATAATAATGACTTAATAAAAAAAATTGACAGGAAGTACTCAAAGTAATTTAATCAAAGATTAATCATCTGAATTATTGCCGTAAATTTAGGAAGATACGTGGAAAAGATGGACAAAAAGGTGATTGAGGAAGACAGAAAGATTGACCTTTATCCGTTGCTTTTAAAACAGGACATTGACAATAACAAAAAGATAACAAATGGCTGAAAACACACCACCCCCAACACATGAACCCCAATACAAAAACAGTGCACAAAATGCCACCTTTTCTCTCCCCCCAAATCCCCAAAATCCTTCTCAGTTGCACATGCACTCCCCACACTAGTGCTCTGTATCTCATCATAATCAAACAAACCCATCTCATTTTTTAATTAAAGTTTTCAACTTTATCGCTAAAATATAT
Organism: Saraca asoca; assembly: GCA_026873985.1. Taxonomy (NCBI): domain Eukaryota; kingdom Viridiplantae; phylum Streptophyta; class Magnoliopsida; order Fabales; family Fabaceae; genus Saraca; species Saraca asoca. The sequence continues at coordinate 1,503 of JANHAO010027847.1, forward strand.
AGTTTTTTAGCTAGTAGCATTTGCATCACCACTTTCCTGTCCCTGCAATAAAAAAATTGCGTTATTTGAGTAATCTGTTATTCTTTTCCTTCGTCTATCTTCTAATCCAGACCCAGCTCTGTTTTCTTATTCAGCAAATCTTCTTCTCCTCCTCCTCCTTCTCTATTGTCTCTAGTTTTATACATTCTGTACTGTAGTTTTCTCCAATGGCTACCTTGGGGGACATTGGAGTTTCAGCTCTCATCAACATTCTTACTGCCTTTGCTTTCTTGCTGGCTTTTGCTCTACTCAGAATTCAACCAGTCAATGACAGGGTTTACTTTCCCAAATGGTATCTCAGTGGGGGAAGAACGAGTCCAAGGAGCTCAAGGAATTTTGTGGGGAAATTTGTGAATCTGGATTTTAAGACTTATCTCTCTTTCCTCAATTGGATGCCTCAGGCTATGAGAATGAGTGAGACTGAGATTATTAATCATGCTGGCCTTGACTCTGCCGTTTTCCTCAGAATTTATACTCTGGGGTACTCTCTTCAGTCCTTCAATTTTACTTTCCCGACAATTTTAGCTTATGGAGGAATTGTTAACCTGTGCCCTTTCTATTAAAAAAAAAAATGTCTTTGTATATGTGTATTCTAATTTTGAGATAATCTGTTCTTCGGTTAATGGAAAGTTGTGAATTTGTGATTTTCCTGATGTTTTCAAGCTGATAAAGTTCATTTTTTGGACCAGTGCCTTGTTTTTTTAATCCTATCTTAAATAATAAAAAGTTTGGTGACTGCAGTTTCTTGTAATTGTTATTTGTCCATTGGATTATTTCAAATGGTGCATTGTCCTGTAGCCGGAATACTTGGAGGATTAGTTTTCAATAACAATTTCCAGTTGTGATTTTGGTGACTGCATGGTTTTCGGTTATCAAGTTGTCATAACATCTGGTGCTTTGGTTTCCTTTTGCTAACTCCCGGTTCTTTTTGGCACTTCTATGGAACTCTGAACTTCGCATTTTGGTCTATGGTTCATCTCTAAGTGCAATTTCCTCTATTGCAGGACCGGAGTGCATAAACTTGTTTGTATAATGCAATTATTACTGCTATTATTAGTTAGCAATGCGCACTTAGTGTAATCATACTACCAATTGCGTATGAGTTTGTGCCTAGTTTCTGTTTGATGTTAATGTTGGAACATTGTTATTGTGTTGTTTGCAAGCACTCTGACTAGCCTTTCTCTTTTATTGTGGCAGCTTAAAAATTTTTCTTCCAACGGCCATTGTAGCACTCCTCGTTCTCATTCCAGTCAATGTATCAAATGGAACACTATTTTTCTTAAGGAGAGAGTTGGTAGTGAGTGATATTGATAAATTGTCAATATCAAATGTTCCACCAAAATCTATAAGGTACGTTTACTTTTCCCTATAATATAAAAACAGAACATGTGTTTCTGAAATGTATCACTGATATTTGGTGCTTCCTTCTCTTGACATGAACTTCTCTAGTCACTTACAGAACCTTATTAAGTATTAACTATTAAGAGAATCTGATTGAGGCATATTTTTAGATGTTTTATTATAAAGAGGATGAAAGCAAACGTGATAACTAAGAGTCTGGAAAATGGAGTTTCAACTATTCTATTGAACAATATGCATATAATTTTCAATGCTTTTAATTTCTAGTTACTTGTTTGGTAAGGTCTTTTGCATATATGTGTAAGAAAACAAGAGACTCCAGATATAGTCTCCTACAATAGTTCAGAGCAATATATTTTTCTGATGTCTCTTCAACTTTAAAACGACCTTATAGTTATGCAAGTATGTAATATCCTCTGGGAGGTCTGGTAACCTGTTTTGGTTCCTACTTGCTAGGTCAGAGATAGGTTTGGGTAAAACTGTAATCCTTTGTAGCAGATAGTTTCATATATTCTCTTTATTTTTATCTTTGATTCTTATCACTGCTTATAAATTATTAGTGACATCCACACCAGAGAGTGTCAAGAATTATCATTTACCAATCGTCTAACAGTTTGATTTTTAAACTTCAGATTTTTTGTTCACATAGCATTGGAATACCTGTTCACCGTATGGATTTGTTACCTGCTATACAAGGAATATGATAATGTAGCATCAATGAGATTGCATTTCTTGGCATCACAACGTAGACGTGTGGAGCAATTCACAGTGAGTTGAAATTTGTAACTGCTTTATGACAGGAAGAACATTAGGAATATTAGTCATTGCTGAGAAGCATTTCTTAGAATTCCTTATCCTTTTGATCTTTAAATATTATTTTGTGTTTTAGTATAATTTTGTTTATCATTCAAAGAGATCTTCCTCTAATCAGTTTCTATTTCTTGTGTTTAATGATTCCACATGGAAATTATGTATCCCATACTGGTCAAATCAACTACCAAGTTTTGTTTGTCTAACTGTAAACCATCATTTGCACTCATCTCCCAAGTTCCCTGTTGAGTTATATGGAGTGTGATGGTGAGATCTTGGAGCAGAAATCACTTTGACTAGGACTTTTGGCACAACCTAGAGTGTCCTACTTTACATCACTGGTCCTAAACTAGACAAATGTCTGGCTTATAACTTCCTCCCTGTTTCTTGCTTGTAGTGAGGTCTTGAAACTCCTATGAAGATGTAGGATGTGTTGATAATTCTTGAAAGTTTGTCTTAGACAAATTTTAGACTCTTAAAGCACCACTCACCAACTTGAATTCGTAACTCCAATTAATGGTAATTTTTCCTTCGAAATTGGTTTCAACTTCCTTTTCAAATCTTTGAGGTTGCTTGCTTGTTGCAGGTAGTCGTCAAGAATATCCCTCACACTTCTGGCCGTTCAGTATCAGATACTGTGGATCACTTTTTTCAAACTAACCACCCAGATCATTATATTGGTCACCAGGTAATACATTTTGTTAAGATCTTGCATGGGCGAGTTAATTTGTTGTAAAATCAATCCAATAAAATAAGGGAGTAATTTAAATGAGATATCAATAAGTGAGAATTTATAGCAGCCTTCACTTCATGTTTATTATTCAACTTATTAATTTTGTTACTCGTTCATTTTTAGGCTGTCTACAATGCAAACAAATTTGCTAAACTTGCCAGAAAAAGGGAGAGGCTCCAAAATTGGCTGGATTATTATCAGCTTAAGTTTGAAAGGCATCCTGAGAAAAGGCCAACAACAAAGGTATTTCATTGCTATGAACTCAAGAGTTCTTTAAGTGACTTAATAGTAATCTCTTGGGGCCCCAGATTGGATGTTGAATATTATTAACTCTTCTCATTTTTAGAGAGGACTTTTAGGCCTTTGTGGTCAAAAAGTTGATGCAATTGAGTACTACAAGCAGCTTATTAAGGACCTAGATAGGAAGGTAAGTCGTATGCATTTATTTTTTTCAACAAATGATTCACTCTACATTTTGTCTTTTTAATTGTGTGATTAAAGTAATGTTCAATGTATTCTTGCTGTTTGCATGTCCCTTTCGTTCTCAGGAGTTACTCTAATGTAGCTATATTGCATTCTCTGGATGTGTGCAGATGACATTGGAGCGCCAGAAAATTATAAAAGATTCAAAGTCCATATTGCCAGTTGCTTTTGTTTCATTCAATTCACGTTGGGGAGCATCAGTTTGTGCACAGACACAACAAAGCAAGAATCCCACGCTTTGGTTGACAAATTGGGCTCCGGAGCCACGTGATGTATATTGGCGAAACTTGGCTATACCATTTGTTTCCTTAAGCATCAGAAAACTTATAATATCTGTCTCAGTGTTTGCCTTGGTATTTTTCTACATGATTCCCATTGCTTTTGTGCAATCCCTTGCAAATTTGGAGGGTCTTGAAAGAGTTGCTCCGTTTCTCAGACCAGTGATAGAAGTGTAAGTAAATTTGGTCTATTTATAAAAATATGATTCAGTAAGATCTACATTAAATTATACATTATTCATGAATTTCATTGTTCAAGGTCTTAACTTCTCATTTCACGCCAAATCTTGGCACTTGAAATTGGTTGGGACTTTCTGCAATATAGTGCTTATTCCTTGAAGGCACTGAAAGTCACTTGTATTAGATCTTATTGCAAAGAAACATTTCTTTTCATTTGTTATATCAATTACTTTTCCTTCTTTATTTTCATAAGCTACCTGATTCCCTATAGAGTTTATCATCTACATTTCAACATTCTTCTTAATTGACTTCTTGGTTCCTCATTGTTCTTGCTTTTAGTGTTCTACATGCTAGATCATGATCCATGGCCTATTCTTTTTATATGGTTAACCTAACCAAGTTTTTGTGGCTTTTGGCAGGAAATTCATTAAGTCCTTTCTCCAAGGTTTTCTTCCAGGTCTGGCCCTTAAAATTTTTCTGTATATTCTACCCACAGTTCTAATGATCATGTCGAAAATCGAGGGACATATTGCAATGTCAACACTGGAGCGGAGGGCTGCAGCAAAGTATTATTATTTTATGCTGGTGAATGTATTCTTGGGAAGCATAGTGACTGGGACTGCATTTGAGCAATTGCATGCTTTCCTTCATCAATCTCCTACTCAGTAATTCTTCTATATCACTATTACTTTGGTATTTATGTGATTCTCCCATGTTCAATATTTTTATACTGGATTATACAACTTTGAAATAGGCACACTTAATATTTATACAGCAAATACAATGCAGGAAAAAAAAATCATACTGATGCTATTCATGTGACTGATTTTTGTCAACAATATTGTTGTGTAATAGGATTCCTAAAACCATTGGAGTTTCTATTCCCATGAAGGCTACATTCTTTATGACATACATAATGGTTGATGGCTGGGCCGGAATTGCTGGTGAGATTCTCAGATTAAAACCATTGGTTATATATCATCTCAAGAACATGTTCTTGGTTAAAACTGAAAGAGACAGAGAAAGAGCAATGGACCCCAAGAGTGTGGATTTCCCGGAGACCATTCCGACTCTGCAACTATACTTCCTTCTTGGAATTGTGTATGCCGTGGTGACTCCAATCCTTCTTCCTTTCATACTGATCTTCTTTGCCTTTGCATATCTGGTTTACCGCCATCAGGTCAGTGCCTTTACTATTACTCTCTCAAAACTCTTCTTTTTGGCCACCTTGAGGCCAGGGTTTGTTAAATCTATGTATAATTTTATATTCTCTTTAATTAATAATTATGCAGATAATCAATGTCTACAATCAACAGTATGAAAGTGCTGCTGCTTTTTGGCCGCATGTTCACAGCCGCATAATAGCAAGCTTACTAATATCCCAGCTTCTATTGTTGGGTCTCCTCAGCACAAAGGAGGCTGCTAAATCTACTCCTTTGGTTGTGATCTTACCCATATTGACACTATGGTTCCACAAATTCTGCAAGAATCGTTTTGAGCCAGCATTCAGAAAGTATCCACTCGAGGTAATATATGCATGATTATTTTTGTACTCACTCATTTTTTCTTACAAATTGTCACTCACTGCATACTTGACATAATCTGATTTAAAACTGATCTCACATGTTAGATTCTGCTAATTATCCATATGAATGCATTTAAGTGAACAGAATCAATTGCATCTATTATTTTCCTATCTGCACCATGAAATAGGCCAACTCTACGAAAGATCTTTAGCTGTAAACTTTCTTCTGGTTCAATTGTTAATTTCCTGTTTCTAGTTTTGGAAACTGATTTTCTGTCCAACTATTCAGGAAGCAATGTCAAAGGATATATTGGAGAAAACCACAGAACCTGACCTGAACTTAAAAGCCTATCTAGCAGATGCTTACCTGCATCCAATCTTCAGGTCATTTGAGGTGGAAGACGAGTTACTTGAAGTCAGAGTGGATAAACCCCAAACTCATGAAGCCAGTCCTCCATTGAGTGAGCCCAGTTCTCCATCCTCACGACATCACGCTCATCAACCATCCCCACCCCATTATACTAATTATCCAACTTCACCTCCTACTTATTACTATCAGCCACCTTCCCCTCCACATTACGTCTATCACTATCAAGCTGAACCTTGAAAACAGCCCTATCAGAAGTTTAGTTAGCAACTTAGTTTGTCTATTCCCATTTTATCCCCTTCTAAATGTAATTATTGCTTCCTAGATGTAAATGGGTTGCTTCCCTTCTATCCTTACGGAGAGTTCTTCTGTACTCAGCAAAAGATAAAAAAAAAAGAAAAAAAAAAGGATTTCTTTGTTTTGTTGAGCTGGCTAATGAGGCCAGAACTTTACTTGATTAGGCTTATGTAAGGATTTTATATTTTCAGTAAAATAATGCTATTTACATAATTTTATTTTCAAGTTATAATATTAATATAATTTTCACACATAAAAAAAAAAAGGCATCTGAATATGTTCATAGTACAAGTCACACATAATTTTCGTATATTAAAGGAAAGACATTTAAGTTTCGCATGCATTAAAAATATTGAATTAATATGATATGGTAAATTAAAGAAATGTGAATAATTTTAATCCAATTTTGATTAGTGATAAGTCACATTTAATTTTAATCTAATTTTGATTAGTTATAAGGGGTGATGGCTGACATCTTAATTGATAAATGGTGATTCCCAAAGTCAGATTAATTTTCAGAGTCCTGAGTGCTATTATAGAAATAATATTCAGCCGCAAGCAATTATATGTAAGGATATGAATATTGTCAATGAGTATCTCGCCACAAAATTTGAGTGTTCTTGTGATTTAGTTTCTAGTATCACCCAGAAAATAATCTATTTCTAGTTGTGTAATAATGATTTCTTTCCTATTATGAAAATATTTTCCTGTTATAATCTATTTAACTATTACAACTTTTAACTATTTATCATTTATTCAAGTATGAAACTAGCAAGAAAGAATCAACTATTTATATAATTTTTTTCTATAATCAACTATTTATATAATTTTTTATAATTATTTATTTCATTTTCTTGAATTTTACATGGGAGAGTGAGAAAAGAATTTGGAGAATAATATAATTTTGTATAGACAATATAACTTATATGGATGACTTAAATGGTTCGAGAGACCACTCAGCCTTCTACTAAATTCTATAGAAGAATAAACATAACTTAACATAATTGTATGGCAAATCACAATATCTAAAAATAAGGTAATTATAATCTCAAATTATGAGCATGTAATCTCCGAGAATCAAAACCATATTTCCTACATTCATGAGCCATGTCTCCGTACAATCTTATATATTCAACACATTTATTCAATATTTTGTAATTAAAATGCACCATACCCTCTGCACTTTGAATAATATATATATATATATATATGATCTATTGGCCTTTAAAATGTATATCTAACTCCTCTTAAATTTTAAGTTTTGTGTACTTTATATACTTCCATCCATTTTTATGTATATGTCTAATAAAATATAACTATTACGTAATTACTATAAATTATTATTTTCTTTGAAAAAATATCAAAGAACTAAACCTAATTTTTAGAGAGTAAAAACAAAAATTTAAATTTGAAAAGAAAAAATATCAAATAACTAGATTTAATTTTTGAGAGGAAAAATGAACATTCAATTTTTAGAGAGGGAACAACATCTCTTGTTATTTTACTTTGTGTATGCCCTAACATTTTGATATAGTCCTTCATAATTAGATTAAAATTAGAAATAATAAATTATTTTTTAGTTTTTGAAAGAAAATGAAGATTTTTTTAGTCATACAATAATTATATGGGTATTTTATTAAATTTATGGATGGAAATTATATAAATATAGGTAAAGTGCACCAAAATTAAAGTACAATTGGAATGATGCACTTTTTTGAAAGGTTAAAGGATTCTATGCACATTACTCAAAGTACAAAAAAAAATTTGATGTATTTTAATCATATTTTTTTTATTTACCTTGAATTTATGCATCAAACTTTTCTCATGTTTTGTTTTAGATTTAAATTTAATCAATTATTAATATAAATGAGTTTTACACTATTATTTACCTGTGTTACATCACTAAAAAATTGCTAAAACTTTTTTATTCATATTTACTGGCAGTATAAAAAGTTATATGCTATTAATTGATTTAATTTTTTTTTAATTTCATTATTGTTTTTAATGGAATATAACACAAATTAGTTAGATTTAACTATAGACACAAAATAATAATAATAATAAACATAAAGAATAATACTTATTCTTTATATAATATAATAAGACATGTCCTCCCCAAAAAAATGAAAATTACTTAAATACCATTAATATTTTTTATGTTGATTTTTACACTTTTATCAAATTTCGATTGAATTCTCTTACTATTGAATTATATAATAAATTTAACATTTTATAATTTCATAATTTTTCAAAGTTTTATTAGCATTAATTAACTTTAATATTTATTATTTACAATATATTTCAAAATATATACTTTCGTAAAAATAATTTGTTAGTAACGTCATCTATTTAAAAATGTAGTTAAAAAGGAGTAGCCTGTAGAAGTGTAACAACTCTTACCCATGATATGATAAAATTAACTAACTTAAAGTAGTCAACTAAAATGTTTTTAAAATAATTTATTAATAAATTCATTGTATCTAATTATAAATATTATAGAGAAAACTTGAAATAATCAATTATAAAAATTTAACTACAAACTAAATTCAACAAAAGTTTATTTTTAGGTTCAATTCGATTATGTTTATTTAATATGAATTAATAAATTAATTTTAATTGTTATATATGTATTTTTGAATATCGTAGGAGTTTCTTAATTAAAAATAAGAATTACAATAAAATAATTATAATAATCGGTAACCATTTAAAATTCTGGTATAATTAAATTGGTAAGAATTGGGTTCTGGTTGATAAAATTAGAATATATTGAAGTTTACCACAAATTTAAATACTATGAAATTTAATTTCCACATTTTACTGTAAAACCAAATGAATTTTTATTCATGAAAATCCATATACCATTAACACCAAGTACTAAACAAACTTAACCCTCTTACCAGTTTGATGAACCCCCTCCATTAATTTTGTGGTTCCAATTTTTTTTTCCCACTTTTTTTTAAAAAGAAGGGTATTTCAAAATGACATAAATATTGCCCTTCGCTCTTCTCGAGCTGCGTCACTCCATTGAGGCGGTCCCTTAGTTCTCTTGTTCCTAAGTAGGTGCTTACATTGGATGAAGCACAAGAAAGAAGCACGCAAGCACGCATTCCTCTTCTGTTGTTACTTGTTTCTGATTCCTTCTTATTTATGATCTCAGCATTCTCTTTG
>JANHAO010027848.1:0-10746 GCA_026873985.1 Saraca asoca
CACAATAAGAAGTCAAGATTTAAACCAAATAATGACAGAATTTCATATTTCAATCTTTAGGGTTTGTGTGCTGCTTTACCTTGTTAAATTTCTAGCTTACTCTGATAGGGAGAGAATACGAAGAAACCCAGTCTTCATTTGTGCTACAAGGATGATAGCTTGTTAGTAAAAATGTAAAATGGACCCGAAGACCCGGAGAAGCCAGTGAAGGAAGCTAAAGACCCAGAGAGAGAGGGAAGAGCTTCGGCACACCGGAGGAGAGGAAGAAGTTGAACACCGGAGGAGGACGCTACGCTAGTGGCTCACACCGGCCAACACACTGGAGAACGACCGGACACATCGGAGAAGAGGTCAAAGTCCGAGAGAGAGAGGGAGGAGATCGTGCGAGGAGAAAGAGGCAATCTGAAAAAAATCTGGGGGGGAATTTGTATAAAAAGAAAATTGGGGAAATTTTCAATTTTGCCCTAACACTATGAACTTTTTACACTTTTACCCCATCGAAAATAAAACCTTTCATTTTAGTCCCTGCTGAACCTTTTCATTTTAATCCTCCTTTCTTTTTCTCAACTTATTGTAAATTACGACTGAAAAATTTGGTCGCTAAAGAGTCCCGATGTAATATAGTGACCGAAATATTCAGTCGCAAAAAATTTTATTAGTTAATACAGAAATTTTGGGAATTAGCAACTATATAGTGATGAAATAGCGATCGAATTCTTTGTGATCAAAAAATTCAGTCACTATTTCGATCTCTAAGTAGCTCATTTTTTAAATTCTTTTTTTTTTGGCCATTCAGTTGCAAAGTAGTGTCAGTTCGGTCTTCGTTAGCGATCGAAAAAATTTGGTCGCTATTTTCGGTTGCTAAAATATTTTTTTTTGTAGTGTTGGACATAAGGCCCGTGCAAGAGTTTGGTGCTCGAGCCACTTCCTAGATGTGGCCCATGCAAGAGTATGGTGCGTGGCTAGCACTTCTTGGACATGGGATTTTAAGGTTGTCTGCGCAAGAGTTTGGTGCTTGAGGCACTTCTTAGGCGTGGCCCGCACAAGAGTTTGGTGTATGGCTAGCACTTCTTGGACACGGGATTTTGAGGTTGTTTGCACAAGAGTTTGGCGCTCGAGGCATTTCTTGGATGCAGAGTAAGCTGGGTGTTCTAGTTCGTCATTAGCGATCTGTAATCCTATGGATCGTTTGGCAAGCTCCTGCTTACTTTGTTTGTGACTCTTTAATTTCTGCTACTAGCTTATCATGATTACTCCTACCTCTGATAAGCGTGCACACCATGTTGTTGTTAGCTTTCTACTGACACTAGCCGAACCGTCAGATCATGGGTAGTTAATGGGTTCCCAAATCTAAAGGTGGCATTGTGTGCCATACAAATTGAAGGGGCTCTTCTTTACCTCCTATTTGCCATTCAAAACTCAAAACTCCTAAGCTCTTCTTGTTCGTTTCTTCTACCATCCCCTGCAACCGATCGCTGTTGTCTGCTACCATCGGCATCATTCCGGCTCTCTAGTTGTTATTTAGGCCCTGCTTACCGGGAAACGCTTCCACACACATTTTAGGACCTTTTGCTTTGGCTAATCATGATGACTCTTTCTCTCTTCAATTGGTGGTTTCTGGATTTCTCTATTCTATTGCTTATATGAGACTCATTTGCTTGTGGTTGAAACGTCTAAATACTGGCAGAAACTGCTTGCCTGTACATTTTCTATTTGCCTGATCTAGCTTGATTGGGTAATCTACCATTAGACTCTAGGGTTTCTTATTACCATTTTGAGTCTTGTGTTTGTTTTCTAGAATTGTGGTTCCATCGTTGAGTCTTTTTTGTGCCTTTCAGAGTCTGGCTCTTAGGTGCAATGACTTGGGGTGTGTGTGACCTGTCATATAAGAAATCATTAGCCTTAGCCTTTTAGGTAGGGTCTGCTTGTAGTGACTTGACTATTCCCCCTTTTTTGTGTAGATAGGCTCAGGTCATGATGTCGACATCACCAAATAAAGGGCAATAACAAGCTTGATTCTTTGGCACAGTGGGCACGACATCTAGACGAAATGACTTTGAGGAGGAGCGAAGTCGCTGAGAACTTTGCTACTCACCCAAACCCTATTAGGGACCAAGAGGCCGTTGTGAGCCAGTGACCTTCTGATCATCAAGTGTTTGGTTTACACATTTCATCTGTTTATTTCCATGATCTTCAGATCACGGTTCAGGCATTTCAAATCCTTCATGGATGCCGTCTTATGGTGCCTTCTTCAAATGACTACGCCCCTTATTCACCTCAGGGGTTTATCGTCGTTAGCTTCCTACACCTCACTGCGGGGCTTAGGTTTCCTATACACCCATTCATCCTTAATTTCTTGAATAAAATCATACTAAGCCCATCTCAACCTACCCCCCAATTCTTACACCTAGCTTACTTCTTTGGTGCTGATATATTTGAGGAATGGCCTACCACCACCATCGGCCAAGGTCGTGTGCTACTTGTATAATATTAGGTGTACAAACACATCAAATGGGCTTTACTATCTCCCGGCTCAATCGACAGAGCACAAAAGGATTCTACTGCAAGGGGACGCCAAAGGAAAGTCCAATGTGGGGTAGTATAAAATCCATTGGTTTTATATCTCTTGTCCATCCTTTCACGATCTTCAAAACTTCGGTTTTGTCCTCACCCCCAGTGAGCAAGTTAAGGTCATTCAAGTTTAATGACTTGTTCACATTTGTTTTATTGATTCTAACTCTGTCTCATTTTACAGTTAGGACTGATAAGAATCTAACTCTTGGAACTGAGGAACTAGGAGTCCTAGACCAGTTCACTATCTTGGAAGATCTTCAGAATAACTTCTACTTTGATGAAAGCCTCCTTTACTCTAATAAGCTCGTACTAACTATAGATACCATGGTTATTAGGGAAATAGGAATTCATTGAGTCTGGGAGGTAGGCCTAACGAACTTCGGTGATTACGAAGACATGATGAAGCTTATCCTTCGAGCGTCACCATCTAACTTCGATGAGAGGGAGACCTACTCGGCTCTAAATGCCAATATAGCTCCCTTACAAGAGCTGGCTCCAATCCCTCAGCCTAAAGTGGAGGTTGCAGTCGATGTCGCCAGCCTCTTTGAGCCTCTTGCTAAGAAGCAAAAAATGGAAAAAGGGAAGAAGAATAAGGCTATTGGCTGCAGGCGGGTAACTCAAGAGGTGGAAGTTATGGAGTAACCTACTGAGCCCAACTCCAAGATCAAGGAGTACCTCAACATCTTCATAAATAATGTTGACATGATCCTGGGGCCTCACAACAAGATCCAAGTGTTGGAATCAGAGAACTCTACTACAGGAGGGTTGGTAGCCTATGCATCTCGTCATAGCCTAGTGGTAAGTAGAATTCTTTTATCTTGATGCTTCTACTTTCTTTGTAATTTAATTTGACTATGTGGCTCTTCAGAACCTATTGACAATGGTGAAGCTGGATGAAAAGCTTCAAGCCTAGGAGGAGGAAAAGGCAAAGCTTGTGGATAAGCTGGATGTTGTCACCACTAAGGTGCTGAAGCTGAAAGAAAAAGTCAAGGATGCTGAGGCTACCCTATCTCACGAAGCGGTGGATCATGAGGTTGTTACACTGAACCTTGGCATTATAATTAATATAATGACCTAACCAAGGTGAGGATCGACTTGGACCTGGCTCAAAAGCATGCTGATCGGCCAATGTAATGGGTCGAGATCGTGAAACAATGAGCTAGGTTAGCAAAGTAACGGGCCAGGGAAATGAAGCGATGAGCTGAGAATGCTTCAAAGGAGGTTGCCCTCGGAAAGGAGAAGGTTGCTAAGGTCTAAGTGGAGACTGCCTCACTAATTGCAGAAGCAGCAAAGAAAGCAGAATCCAATACCAGTGCCACCATCTTCTACACCCTAAAGGAGAAGCATCCAAAATTGGACTTCTCCTTTCTCGAGTAGGAGGCTCTTAAAGCTGTGGAACGCTTCAAGAGAAGGGCTACCAAAGCTTATTCTAGAAAGGGTGCAAGGTCTATGGTTGAAGCTTCTCCTACCAAGGGAGCTCCCTAAGGAGAAAATGGCTTGTAGGTTATGGAAGTCATTAGTGATCAAGTAGCAGATGTCCCTAGAACTCGTCCTGTTGACCCTTTACATCAAGAAGGCCCAACTCCTAAAGCTCCAACTCCTGAAGTTCCAACTCCTAAAATTCCAGCTCTTTAGTGGACATGACCTTTTGTAATTTTGTATTTTTGAACTTTGAAACGAATCTTTGGACTTTGTATAAATTTACCTTGTAGTAACACAATGAATTTTTATTTACTTTCCTCGGCTTTACTGCTCGAACGCATGAGATTCAATAAATTTATGCAAGGACGAGTACTCAGTGGACTGCTTTAATTAATACTCCTTATATAATATATCGTTTGCTTCTCGTGTGAGCCTTTATTAAGACTTTTATTCAGGAACGAATACAAAAATAAAAATTCAAAGAATTACTAGAATATTTACACTTATTTTTGAATAATCTTTTACAAATATTGAGGGATTTTATTGATAATAATGGTGAAGATGTTCAGCATTCCAAGCTTGAGGGTACTCTATCCCATCCATGTCTGCCAAATGATAGGCTTCGTGGCTAATAACTCTCTTTACGAGGTATGGGCCCTTTTAGTTCGGCCCTAAAGTCCCTTCCTAGGCCTACGAGCACTAAGAAGGATAAGATATAGAACAAGGTTGCTAGGTTTGAAATTACAAGCTCAAACCTTTCAATTGTAATCTTATGACCCATTGTTGATAGGTCACGATCCTGAGGCAAGCTCTCCCCCTTGTTTCTTCTATAAGATCTAGATTCACGGTGAGCAGTTGGTTATTATCCTCTAGATCAAAAGTAATCCTGCATTGTGATGCCACCTCAAGTTCTACTAGAATCATTGCCTCGCATCCGTATACCATCAAGAAGGGGGTCTGTCCTCTGGCATTACAAGGTATGGTCCTGTAGGCCCAGAGCACCTTCGATAGCTCATATACTCACGCCTCTTTTTTGGCTTTTAATCTTTTCTTCAAGATCTAGTTGATGATCTTGTTAATGGTTTCAACTTGCCTATTAGCCTACAGATGGTCTATGACTGAGAAACTCTTCATAATTTTGAGATTGTCGCAGAACTTAAGGAACTACTCACTATTGAATTGAGTCCCATTATCGATTATAATCTGCTGGGGGACTCCAAATCTACAAATGATATTACTCCATGCAAATTTTTCTATTTTTGTAGAAGAGATCTCTGCGAGTTCCTTTGTCTCTGCCCACTTGGTGAAATAATTTATAGCTACCACCATATGCTTACAATTTTCACGAGCTGTAGGAAGTAGTCCTATTAGGTCTATGCAATAAATTGCAAAGGACCATAGACTAACCATCTGTACCAAGTAGGCTGGCAGGGTTCACGGGATCTTTGTGAATCTTTGACATTTGTCACACCTCTTAACGAGTTCAATCACGTCTTGTTTCATCGTGGGCCAGTAGAATCCTTTCCGGAGAGCCTTTTGAGCTAAGGACAACCCCTCAGCCTGGTTTCCACTAACAAGTTCAATCGCGTCTTGTTTCAACGTGGGCCAATAGAATCCTTACCAGATAGCCTTTTGAGCTAAGGATAGCCCCCTAGTGTGGTTTCCATAGTGATAGGTATGGATTTCTTCTAGGACAATATCACAATCAGGGCCATCAATGCATCTTAGAAATAGGGTTGAGAACCTTCTTTTATACAGCACATCGTCGTAGATGTAATATCTGACTGCCTGAGCTTGCAATCTTTAGGCATTAAGCTCATCTTCTGGCAGTTTATCAATTTACAGATAGTCTAGGATTAGGTTCACCTAAGAACCCATCATCTTGGCAATTGTCATCAAAGCATCTCTCTGTTCTACGCTCGAGGACGAAAGGAATTTTATCGGGATCACCCTAAGAAGTCAGCATCCTTGGTTGTGGCTCGGTGAGCCAAGGCATCAGCGTGTGCATTCTGAGCTTGCAATATTTGGTTAACCTCGTAATGCTGAAACATCCTTAGCAATTCCTAGACTTTTTACAAGTAGATAGCCATCTTTAATCCTCGAGCTTGATACTCTCCTCGCACATGGTAGACAACGAGCTGAGAATCACTAAAAATCTTCAACCTTTTAGCTTGCACCTCTTTAGCCAATCGGAGTTTGGCTAATAAGGCTTCATACTTGGCTTTGTTATTCGTGGCCTAAAAGTTGAACCTCAGTGCGTAAAAGATTTTGTGTTTTTCTAGACTGATGAGGACACCCCTGCCCCGGCCTTCTATTCACTTGATGACCCATCCATGTACAGTTCCCAACTTGGAGCTTTAGGTGTCTCCATTTCCTCCTGTATAGGTCCAGTAAATTTTGCTATGAAGTCTATTAGAGCTTGCGCTTTGATCATCGATCAAGGTTTATATTCAATTTCAATCTGAGCTAGTTCAATCACCCATTTAAGGAGACGTCCTAAGACATCCGTCTTTTGTAGGACTTGTTCAAGTGGAAACTGAGTCAGCACTTCTATGCTGTGTGCTTGAAAATAGGGTCACAGCTTTCTCAAGGCAATTACTAGACAATAAGCAAGTTTTTCCATAGGCAAATACCTTGCCTCCACATCCAATAATCTTTTGCTCATGTAGTAAATAGGAAACTGAGCTCCACCTTCTTCTTGCATTAGAGCCACACTGAGGGCATATTGGGATACTCCTAAGTAGACAATTAGCTTTTTGCCCTCTTTTAGTTTTGACAAAAGAAGAGCTTGCCCAAGATACTATTTGTGCTGCTAGAAGGAAATTTCACCCTATTGCATCCATTTGAAACTCTTTGCCTTCTTTAAGACGTCAAAAAAAGTGACACATTTACTCGTTACCTTGGAGATAAACCTGCTTAGCATCGTGACTTGGCCATTCAAACTTTGGTCATCTTTAGGCCCTGTGGGGGATCTCATGCCAATGAGGGCTTTGATTTTCTTAGGGTTTGCCTTAATCCCCCTATTGTTCCCTATGAAGTCGAGAAACTTTCCGGAGGCGACCCTGAACGTGCATTTGTGCAGATTTATCTTTATTCGATACTTTCTCAGAATTTGAAACATTTTCCCTAAGTCGCAGACATGGTTGGCGATTTGCTCAGACTTCACCAACATATCGTCAACGTACACCTCTATTGTTTTCCTGATTTGATCCTTGAACATCATGTTCACCAATTGCTAATAGGTTGCCCCAGCATTCTTTTACGGTCGATGATGAATGAGGTGTGCTTTTCGTCCTGCATGGCCATGGGAATCTAGTTATATCTTGAGTAAGCGTCTATGAAGCTTAGGAGTTCGTGTCCCATCATTGCATCCATAAGCTTATCAATCCTCGGTAGGGGGAGGCTATCCTTTGAGCATGCCTTATTAAGGTCAATGAAGTCAATGCAAATTCTCCATTTCCTATTTTTCTTCTTTACAAGAATACGGTTAGCTACCCAAGTAGGATAGTGTGCTTCCCAGATAAACTTATTCGTTAAGAGTTTATCCACCTCCTCCTTTAACGTCTCATACCATTCGACAATTATTGGTCTTCACTTATGGCAAACTGGCTTATGGAGAGGATCGCCATTTAATCTATGTGACAAAACTTTCAAGTTGATCACAACCATGTCCTTGTGGTTTCAAATGAAGATATCAAGATTTGTTTTAAGAAATTTTCTTAGCTTTGTTTGCACACCCAAAGAAAGATTCTTTCTTAATTTGAGGCATCTTTTAGAGTCTGCCTTACTCACTTGAACCTCCTCAAGTTCTTCCACTAGACCCATCATTCTTTCACCATCCACTTCACAAGGGTCCAAATCGTAGCTCATGTCAGTTAAGCTTATAGGTCATGACTCTCCCTTGGAGACCACATCAATCTTCCTTCCCCTTTTCCCCATTTCGACTACATCTCTATAGCATCATCGGGCCACTTCTTGCTCTCCTCGAACATATCTAACTCTATTTGGGGTTGGAAACTTAATGGTGAGCATTTTGGGTGATATGACCATGTCTAAGTCATTCATCATCGGTCACCTCAACATCACATTATACATTGATGGAGAGTCAATGATTAGAAAGTTGGCCAAAGTAGTGGCCTGGCAACTCAAATCTCCAAGAGTTATAAGGAGCTTAATTTGCCCTACCGGGGACTACTGCATCTCCCGTGAAGCTAAAAAGAGTTTCTAGGGAAGGCTTGAGTTAGTAGGGGTTTATATCCCCTTGCTTAAAGCATTACCGGTACATCACATTTACCAAACTGCCCGTGTCCACCATAATTCTTTGTACCTCAACATTGCTAATTTTGGCTTAAATGACCATGACATCGTTGTGCGGAGAATGCACTCCTCAAGCATCTTTGTCACTAAAAGTGATGCAATCAAAGCTCGTTCTGGCTTTCTTTGCTAGTCCCCTAACCTCATCACACCTTGCAAGCATGACATGTCTCACCTCCCACACATACCGATCGTGAGACCTTTTTAAAGTTCCAGCAATATGTGGTCCACCGTGAACAGTGAATATGGTCCATACCGAGGATGTCCCCTCATGTTTAAGAGCCTACTTGTGTTGATGTTAAGCTGGTTGGTGAGCTTGTGGAGGTTGCTGTCTTGAAGGCCGCACCACGTAATCCCTCAAGTGACCTCTTCTAATGAGATCCTCGATAGTGTCCTTGAGTGACCAATAATCTGAAGTATTGTACTTTGTTGTGATAAGTACAAAATCTATTCTTGTTTGTTCGTTGAAGGGGAGCTTTTAAGGGCCTGGTCTCTTGAAGTCCTCATTGTCCCTCTCCATTGTGAAGATTCTCTCTGGGGTGTTAAATAGTATGATGTAACTGTTGTAATGACCTTAACATGGTGGTCGCTCACTCCTGGCCTTCTTCATGACCTAGCCATTAGAGCCTCCCTTTTGATCACCTCTATTGCTTCTGCCATTATTCCTCTTCTTGCCTCAACTAGAGCCACCTGCCTCATCCTTCTGATTGGGCTTCTTCGCGTTAAAAGTCTTCTCCCACCTTATTTCTTTGGAAGGTTGGTCATAGAACTCGCCTAAGTCTTTTACCAGAGACTTATATATGCTCTTCTAGAGCTTGCCGTCCCTTCAGAGCCCAACTGAGATGGCTGTGAGGATGCTCTCATCCGAAGGATTCTCAACAATGCAGACCTGACATTAAAATCAAGTAATGTAATCCTTCAATGATTTATCTCTTCGCTGAAAAATCATTGCAAAGTGGTAGGACGGCATGAGCTGTCTCTTCAACGCCTTGTACTGGTTGAGGGATTTTGTTTGGCATTCCTCCCAGCTATGAATGCTATGGGCAGGAAGACTTTTGAGCCATGTCCTGGGTATTTCCCTAAGTGTCTCAAGGAAGACACGGCATATAACTAACGAGTTTGAAGTTTAGAGGACCATTTGGACATTAAAAGCATCTAAATGGTTGTAAGGGTCGGTATCCCCATTGTAAGGTAGGATGTTAGGGACCTTGAATCTTCAAGGAAGAGGTTCTGTTTTGATCTCCCATGTGAACGGCGTCTGTTCCTTATAATTGCCTTGGCTACTCTAAGCCATGAGTCTTTTTTAGCTCCTTCACCCTTTAGAGCAGCTCATCAATCACTGGGTCCTGAGTATCAAACCGTCGATTGGTGGTGCGATGGCTTCTATCATCCTTTTGAATGTGGGAGTGGTGATTTCAGGTTTTATACTTTTTACTGTGCCCTTGACCTGACGTATGACGATCTGATCTATGCCCCTAATCGGTCCCACTCAGGCTTCATTCTCATTTCAAGCTATAAGATCACTGATCATCTTCTTCATCATCTTTGCGAACTCAATGAACTTCTAATCTCAATCATGAGTTGGACAAGTGGATGGAGCTAGCCTGGTGATGTTCTTCTCTAACAAACCTCTCTTACCGGGTCTCAGGTTGCTGGGGTCCTCCTCTGGGTGCAGCATCCTCAATTTACCTTTGTGTGCCCTAGGCTTGTGCTTGAGCCAGTGCTCTCACTGCATCAAGTAACTCTCTCACAGTGTTTTCAAGTGTTTCCTAGCACTGGAACAACACTTGAGGCCAACAGGTTGATGGGGAGTGAAAGATGCCATACCAATGGCAGCATCCATTGTTGGGGTGGTAGAGGTGCCTGCCTCAAGGAAGACTGAGCCTCTGACTAGTAACGTTTCTTTTTATTGTTATACATGACCATCCGGTTGGCCAGCGATAGTGCCAGAGTTTCTAGTGCTTCTTTCTCTCACCATTGTAATGGATAATAAACCAAAGAAAGGGATAACGTAGTTGAGAGGCCTTCCTTTTAGCACCAAAATGTTGACAATAAAATCTGGTTTAGTAAACCCAAATTTTAGTCAACCTAAATAGTTCTTTAACACCCTAAATTACAGGATGATGATACCAATTATAATAGGAAAAAAAATGAGAAGGAGGAAGAACTATGGACATAGAAGCTTTTATCATTATTCGGCTATAGTCAGTTTGGCCCCTACGTCCATGGTGGTTTATATTAGCTTTGTATGGTGGTTTCTCTATGCAGTGCAGTAGAGTTACAATTGTTAGTTTGGATAGGTGCCCTAGTCCAATTTGATTGAGCCCTATCACATCCATGACTATACATTATGTGGATTTGGATATTAAAGGTTGAATATTCATCTTATATTGCATTCATCGTGCATTGCATACATAAGATGAAGTCTATGGTGAG
>JANHAO010027849.1:0-10747 GCA_026873985.1 Saraca asoca
GCCAGAATAATTAAAATAAGGAAACTCTACATTATTTGCCAAAGAATCATAAGGTGTGGTAAGTCCTAATCCTAGGCCTTTTTATTTGATATCTTCTTTAATTACATTTTTTATTTTCTTTACTTCTTAAATCATCATCTTTTATTCTTCCATATTTTTTATTTCTTTTTACCTTCTCTTTTCTTCAATAAATTTGGATAGTTAAAGTGTAAAAATTCCAATAATTGAAAAAACAAGGGTTTTCTGTGGGATTGACCTGTATTCACCAGTTTCTACTATAGTTATGTGGTGCACTTGCAGTTTTTTAAAATGAACAACATCAGTCTTATAGCCATTCCTTCCACTTTCTTGCCTATGTTCGAAGGCTGGTCTTGATCTAAGTTCAATGGGATGCTGGGCCAACCAAATTTTTAGTGGTTGCGTTTTACCATTTCATGTGCTTATTGAGGCATAACTCTGGATTGTCAAACTAATTAAGCCCGCCTAACTTTAAATACAAAAGTATTCGAGTTACAAGAATGTAGGATGATTGGCTTTGACCAACCATGAGCCAAGACCATCCCATAAAGCTTGGCCTATAAGTTGCGTAGTTTGAACAAAATTACTACTGGTTGTGATGAGGTGTTCCAGCTCAGCTTGTAGCACTTGTTGCACTTCACCATGTGGAAGCGACTTTTTTGAGTGTAATTTTATCTTTCATAATTATGCCAGACTAACCCAATGGTTATGATAGATTGGGTGAGCAATCTACAGGTGTCATTTTCCAAGTGTCACAGTTGCCTGTTCATGAAGGCCAATGAGCTCTATTATGGATAACTTGTATGCAGAGCCCGTTATCGAACCGTCTTTGCATGGCCACTAAGTGCAAGTTTAGTTACTGATAACCTGCATATGTGAGTTAATCATCAAGCCTAGTCTCATTGCATGGTTGCATGAGATCGTCATTAAATCGAGTCATTGCATGGCTATGTGAGCTCGCCATCAAAATGAGACACTCTATGGCTACTGTGAGCTCGCTATCAAATCAAGTTAATGTATAGCTACTGTGAGCTCATCATCCAACCTTGTCTTGTTGCATAGTCATGCAAAATCACTTGCAAGGCCAAAAATCTTCAAGCTTATAGTGATGCTACCTTACATGCACTTTGGCACATAGGGATGACCGAAGAAGGCTCAGGCAGTGGAGTTTATGTGATTTCATGATGTTGTCTTAAATATACTTTAGCTTGTAATTGTCTTAAATGTACTTCAGCTTATGATGTTGTCTTGGGGGCATTTCAGCTTGATATACTATCTTTAGCTCATGGCTGTCTTGGACGCACCTTAGCTCGATCCTGTCTTGAATATACGTTAGCCTATGATGTTGTCCTGTCACTAATGGTCTGCATGGCTTAGCTGTAAATGCTATTCTGAAGGACTTCAATTCTGAAATGCCATTTAATGATCTTGACAATAATGAATGATTGATTGTTAGGTTGCCAAATGCTAGTCATAGTCTTACTAGTGGATCATGCTATTCCATGTGGCAGAGCTTCACCACTAGTGATGTATGTGATGCAGATGAAGCTCTGACTAGCTATGAAGAAAGTAATGGATCTTTGATGGGTGATAAATAGTGTAGGGCTAATGATCATGGTGATAAAATGGCAAAAACACAAAAACCAGCTAGTTTATCACCAGGATTTGTTTCAAGATCAAGGTAGACATATGTTGCTTCTTTAAGTTCCATCAATGTGTTGATTTGAAAGTGGAGTTTAATTCCCTGAAGCTACCAGTGCTTCTATAGCCCCCAGGGATAATGTTAGGATGAACCTACTTGCTACTGTGGCAGTTAGGGAAATTTCCAAATCGAAGAATGCATCACCAATGGCTTCTCCTGAGAGGAAGTCTCTTATGATTGATGAACCATGCTCAGGCATTGATAGGAAGTCGAAACATTCAAGTGAAGTAGCTGCTTGCTCTATTGTACAATCTAATAGTTTAGCTATTGGGGAGAATGTGAACATTGTTGATGCAATGCAATTCATGAACAATTAAAAAGTGTCTTTTTCCATCAATGTCACATAATACGTCTAGAGATGGTGATGTCACTTTGACCAATTGAATAGAGAAAACTGATGATGGCAGAACTCTTAATCCCTATTTATAATTGCTAGGGTGATACAGTTGTAATACAAGAAAGGGAAGAATAATAATAAAATAATTGCAAGTGGATTCCTGCTGGCTATTACCTGCAAGTTGGTCCTATTCTTAGGCTTCACCATTGTAA
Organism: Saraca asoca; assembly: GCA_026873985.1. Classification (NCBI taxonomy): domain Eukaryota; kingdom Viridiplantae; phylum Streptophyta; class Magnoliopsida; order Fabales; family Fabaceae; genus Saraca; species Saraca asoca. Next base: position 2,270 of record JANHAO010027849.1, read on the forward strand.
GTTTTTGGAAGATGGCTAAGGTGGTCTGTTTTCGACCAGTAAGCTAAAGTACATAGTGAGTTGGAGCTGTTGCCTTGTCCTTGTCCTATGATCTAAGCTTACAGCTAGTGACCTGGTACCTTCATTTAGCGACCTCAATCTTTAGGTGAGCTGGACCTCTTCCTTTTAGACTTATTTGTTAGACTTTTACCAGCCCATTTTGCATGGTTCCAAAAATACCCATAACAATTTAGTAGATCATAGGCAAAAAACATATATTAATTCACAAGAATGGAAAGAGATATTCACCTTGACAACTAGAAACACAAAAGTAAAGCTAATCACACCAAGTCCACCTATATTCTTCAAGAATGCAAAAGAAGAGTCTATTAACTTTCAAACTTTTCCAAGGATTTCTCTCTTGAACTAAGCTTATACATTTAGACTATAATTCAATTCAACAGAAATTAGCTATATTTAATAGATTCATGCTCTAAAAAGCCAGAAAAATTAAGTTGATTCATAGGTTGAATAGTGGCAAAAATTTCTAAAATTTATATCTAGAGTTTCACCCAATGAATTAACATTAATTTAATATCAAAATGAAGAGATGAAGAAAAGATTTAGTAGTAAAAATTTGAGAAAATAATAAGAAGAGTTAGTGATCTTACTTGTAGAGAGAGTGAAGGTAGTGAGAAAATATGGAAACTTGGAGGAAAAGATGGTAAAGTCTGCATGACTTCTTTAAGCTAAAGTCAAGAAAAAGAAGGAGGGAAGCCAGCTTAATGGAGGACAAAATGGGAAAAGAAAGTCAACTTCCCAATAACTACAAGTTGATTATTTTCTCTTTTTAGTAATTTTCCTATTTCTTCCATTTTGAACTTCTTATGGGTACTTTTTGGAACAATGCAAATGGGCTAGTAAAATCCCAATGGACAAGTCCAGCTAGTAAGGACCTAGCTCATCTAGGATTAAGGTCACTGGACCAAGGCATTAGGTCTCCAAACATGAACTTAGGTCACTGGTCAACAAGGGTCAAAGCAATAACCTCAGGTTATTAGGGACAAGGCCTAGCTGATAGCTTGAAGCACACTTTCTTAATGATCAATCCAGGCGGATCCATTTAGTTTCCTATTTTAATGGGAATTTGTTATTATCTATTATGTAATCATTATCAATTCATGGTCCTTATCTGTAATTGATTTACATTCAAATTATAACACCCCGACCACTATAAATAGGGATTAAAATCATTGTACAAGATATACAGAAAAAGAATCAATAGATACAAATACACAGCAAAAAGACTAAGAAATAAAATAACCATAGAAGTAGGTATTGCACTAGGCTGAACCACGTTAAAAACTTTTAGTGTCTCCCTGCTCTTCCTCTCTCTCCTCTTTTTACATTCAATTTGCAGTTTGGGGTTTTAGGACTTTGGTTGATCGAATTTTGCCATCAATATTTTGGTGCTAGAAGGAGGGCCCTAAACTGCATTCTCCTTGATTTTTCTATCCGATTGTGATGGCTAGAGGAAGAAGCACCAAGAGTTTAGACGCTACACTTAACCTACCCAACAGTCGTATGGAACAATAAAGAGACCTAGTTCTTCCTACAGTAAGCACTTTCACTGTCCCCACCACTAATGTTGCCACTGGCATGCCCTGATGGCCTTTCACCAACTTGCTACTATTGTTTCTACGATTGATGGAGTGTAAGCGTGGCATCAACATTATAAGGTGCTTAAGAAAATAGTGAGAGAGTAAGCTGAGGTAGTTAGGGCACTGATTCAGGCACAGGCCTAAGGCCCACGAAAACAAGTTGAAGTAATCATACCTAGAAAAGAATTCCAACAGCCATGACAAGGAGCTCAGGAGGAGAGGCCAATTAAGGAAGAACTCCAGCATGCTCATTCAGTTCACTTTTCAAACTTACAGCCACGGTCAGAGGTCCGCCAAGCTCACGAGGATGATGATGGAGATCATCAATGACATGGGGGTTCACATCAAGCTGAAGGCTTGAGCAGGACCAATCAAAGACATATTTTAGATCAATACTCATTGGCTCACAGGCATAAGAGAAGGCATAGAATCTCATATCGCCACTCCCACAGCCAGGGAAGTAAAAGGAGCCAGTATCTTTTAGCCGTTGATCTGAGGCATAGGACTAAATGGTAGAAGAGCTGCTTCAAAGGGTGTAGTGGTTAGAAGAACGTCGTTGGGTTTGGAACTCCCAAGATCATTCTGAGGGGAGGACATCATTCACCAAAGATCAAAAAAGAGTCTCTCCCTCACAAGTTCAAGATTCTTGTTATCCCACAATGCAATGGGGATAGTGACCCATTCGACCACCTGGATGCATTCAGCATACAGATGGATCTTCAAACAACTAACCTTCTGGTCAAGTGTTATGTCTTCCTAGCCACTTCTGGAGGCATAACTCAAACATGATTTAGTAATCTCAATGCTCACAACATTAATGATTAGGAAGAGTGCTAGAGGAGATTCATCAACCAGTATAAAACATTGAGAAGGTAGCTCACACCATCCTACCCCCTCATAATAGTCTTTTAGCAGAAGAATGAATCATTGAAAGACTACATCACCTAGTTCAGGCATAAGGTCAATAATGTGGAGAATTCCTCAAATGAGAGTATCCTAACAGCAATCTTAGCAAAGCTTCACAAAGATGGAAAGCTATATGAGAGCATATACAAGTCTGCTGTGAGGGACCTAGGTGAATTTTATGAACGAGCTGCCAAAGAGATCAGGTGGGAGGAAACCTTTAGTCCTAAGAAGTCTGATCAGAAAGATGAGGTGAATAGCTCTAACTAGAGTCTAGGTCCCTAAAAAAGAGTGGTGGGAAAAGAAAATATTAAAGATACTAAATACGCAAAATTAAGTAGATCTTGCCCTTATCTCATTGGAGAATTGTATACTCCTTTGTTTTTGTTTGAACCTATTCTTTTAATGTAGTAAATTGAAGATTAATTATAGAAACAGTAAAGTGTAGATATAAAAAGAGATTAAATGCATAGATTTTTAAAGTGGCTTAACTTGAATTGAAACTAGAATTCAAGTCTACTCCACTTGATCTTTCTCAATTGAAAGACCTCTGAATTAACAACACAAACTATTAGGACTGACAGGCTCCTGAACTACCAGTTTTACAATAATTACACAAGAATTTAATAGGTATCTTGCTAACCTAGAAGAATTGGGGACAAGCACTTCTAATCCTAAGAAAGACAACAAGATTTATAGGTTCTTGCCAACTTATACAAGATTTTTAAATCCCTAGAAATCTCAGAATAAAAAGATCAGTAACAAAAGGAATAGAAAATACAATACCAATGTTTGAGATGACAATCTCAAACAAACTACAATAAGCTATAAATGATCTTTGTTCCAATGATTTTGAAGAAATCTTTAAGAATTTGATGAAGCAAAGAAAATCATGTTAAGTTCTTTCTCAGATGATTTCGCAATTGTTTCTTTTGAAAAACTACGTGAAAAATGTTTATATATGTAGAAGGTTAGGGTGTTATAACTGCTGCAACCATTTGTAATAGAAAAATGGATTTTCAGTTGTTACATTGAAGTGACATTGATTATAGTCTATTATATAACTAATGCATCGATGTGGAATAAATGTATGGTCTATTAAATAATCAGTACATCGATTACAGCATCGAAGTGGATAGTTTTTCCAACCTTCGGTATACAAGTTTATATTGTATACATCAATGTGACATTGATTTAGGTATGAAAATTCTTCAATACATCGAAGTGACATCGAAGTATGATATAGAAAATAGTTTTATAAAGTCTTATTTTTCTTCAAATGATTTTCTACTTCATTATTTTTGTCAAAAAAAGATTTGGATCAAAGATCAATTGAGTTTATTTACAAGAAATCCTAAGATAAATAAAAAATAAATCCTAAGAAATTAATCTTGATTCTCTTACATCATAGTTGTAAATCTTTGAAAGACCTAAAAAAAGAATCAATAAAAACTAATAATATCATATCATCTAATGAATGAGTAGAATTTGCTTTTTCAACATGCCAAATGGAAATGGCTAAAAATTGTTTTTCAACATCAAAACTTAGAAGTGCAAAAGACTTAGACTTACAAAGTCTAACAATCTCCCCCTTTTTGATGTTGACAAACAATTTTAGATTGATTTGAAAATAAAGAAAACAGATTGAAAACAAAATTAAAAAAAAAATTTCCTTCTCCCCCTTTTTAAATGAAAATGATATCCATTAGAAGGTTTGAGAATAAAATCTAAAATTTATGAAAATGTTGGGAAATTAAAAAAAAATCTTGAATTTTTTAAAATTTCATGTTTCTCCCCCTTTTGGCACATTAAAAAGTAATATAAAGTACCCAAAAAATGGAGGAAGTATATCAACATAAAATTTCCAATGATCACTCATCACTATAATTAATCATCACAGCAAATTGCAGAATACAAGAAAAGATAAATCATCACAGAATAAATGCAATATCCAAAGATATTCACAAAAATAAAAAAATGTTCAATAATGATCAAAATATCCAAGACACATTTACATCATAGGACAATCTCAACAATAGAAATAATAGATATCACGAAAATATATCAAAGACTAAAGAAATAAAATTCAAATACGATCAAAACATTACTCAGGAGACATCTCATTTAGTTTCTGCATCTCAGTGTCTACGTCTTGTTGTTGGAGTCTCGTTCTGATTTCCTCTACTTGATCATTAAGAGAACTATGACTTTTATTCAATTCTTTTTTTAATTTGTTAACTTTATCTTCTAAAAGTGACAATCTTTCTTCTACTACATTGAACCATGCATCCTGATGCTCAATTATCTTATTGGTTGGTTTAGTCATGTGCTTGTGCATGCATTCAATTAGTGTAGATATTCTAGCTTTAACTTTAGAATTAATTACTTCCTGGGTAGATGTTTGAGCAAAGGGTTGAGTGGAGAGGGGTGTTTTACTAATCCACTTGCCTTGACTATCTTGTATAAAGCCCATTGTATGGAAATGAGAAGCAGTGATCATTGTCATCGCATTTAGGCAAGAAACAAAACATTCATTTGAAAGTTTATTTTTGCCTTCAAGAAAAATGGAGTCAAAATCATTCCAAATGGAAGATATCCAATGTCAGATCTTTTGGAACAATTACTCAGTTATTTCAAAATAAAATATGAAAAATTGAAATCAATTTGATTTTTAATAATCCACATTTAAAATAGGTCATCTTCCATAATTTGAGTAAAATTAGTAATTTTTGGCAAAATTACCTTGCATATAACATAATGTAGGATCCTGTCTTCTAGTGAAAGATTAGTGATAAGCAGTCTCCTGTACCATCTTTGGGGGTGGAAAAGGGAAACAACATATCAATAGCCAGTTTCTTACTATATTGATTAAAATATCCTACAATAAGCTTAGGCATGGTGTTGTTTATTTCAAATTCATTTGCAAAACTTTCAGGGTCAATGACAATGTGCTTCTTAATAACATAACAAGATAGCTTGCCATCAGCATCTGCTAAGTTTGAGTAAAACATTTTTACCAACCTAGGATAGGCTATTTCTTTGAAAATAAAAAACTTTTCTATTTTGTACATAGCAAACATCTGACACAGATGAGAAGTTTTAAACAATTGGTCACTAAAACATTTCTATGGCTCAACCTTCCTACTTTCAAAAGAAGGATAAGATTCATACTCTTTTTGTGACATGAAGTGGGATTCCTCTTCATCTGATTGTGTTAATCTAAGAGGTGATTTATCCTTGCATTTTGCTAGCATTTTGACTCACTTGGTTAGGGTTGATGACATGGTCAGCAATAATAGTTTCGATGTTAAGGTTTCTAGGGTTGATTTTTGGATGTTTTCGAAGAAATTGATTAGTTAAAGTTATAGAGAAAGGGTGAATTTAGTGTTTCTATTAGAAAGATTTGGTGGAATTCAGTGGAAAATCAAAGATTTTTGAGGTTTTAGGTCTTCAATGCTGAGAGAGAGGAGAGTTAGGGTTTTCAGTTATTGTAGCCAATGGGTCCAACTTCGAAGTTTTTATTTATAGTGGGACATGATGCATCAATGTGGCATAAAAGTAAAGGTTTAAAAATCACTAATATGTTGATTACATTTTGAATTTGTTCTTGGGGTATTCATGTGTCCATCGATGTTGCATCAGTATATGTATAAGTGTTGTTGTTCGTATTGAAGTTGTAATCGATGTATTCAGTAGTTTTTTGAAAAATAAAAATTTTCATCTTTACTAAAACTTTGGTAGATGGGACACATCGAAGTATACATCAATGCTTGAGGTAAAAATACATATCCATCAATTTATACATCAGTGTATATCAAAGAAAAAATATAGGATCCATCAATTACTACATTGATCTGTATGCGAAAAATTTTAGTTTTTCTAAAAGTTTTCCTAAAGTCTTAATTAAGAGGTTGTTTGAAATTACTTCATATCTCAGAACGATTCTTTGTTCTTGTAAAAAAAATTTAGCAATACCTCTAAAGCTCAAGTCAATAAACATTAAAACAAGTAGATATTCAGAAAATAACAGAAAATGTATCACAATTCATTAAGCAACTTTTGAATAATAAAGCTATCTTCTTTTCAACATAAACCTACAAAATTAAAATCAAATAGACTTTGCTGGTACCGAGTAGGATTTGGGTCCTGATCTGTTGGTATAAAATGTAAACTTTCTATCAAATCTTATAGAAGAAACATGTGAATTAGACAAATATACTTTTGGCAACCAGATTAACTTTTCATTGGGTTTTAATAGATATGCACCATTTTTATAGGGATAGTGTTTAATGTGATGGCCCTTATGATTGTAGTAATAATAGGTAATCTGGCTGTGATTCCTATTTGATCTATTATGTTTATTTTGCTTAAATCCTAGTCCATTTTTATTTTGAAACACTTTTTGACTATCTAACATATGATTTAACTTTTCAACACTGTCTAAAAATCTTTGTAGACACTTATTCAATCTTTCAATTTCACACTTGTAAGATTCACAATGTTTACAAGCATTATTCTCACTCATTAATTTTTCAACTAAGATATTCAAATCAGTATTCTCCTTTTCAGTCAACTCAATTCTTTTGAACAAAACTTCATTTTCTATTTTTAACTGCTCTAACTCTTTATTAACCTTTTTTATTTCTTCCTGAGTTTTAAACAATGCTTCATGCATCTTTATGCACAAATCAGTAGGGTCTTCATAGGATTCATCATCAGAATTGGTGAAACCGTCAAAGGTTTCATCACATGAATTGTTACCTTCATCTGACTCAGTCACATAAGAGTTACAGTAGAAGACTGGAAATTTTTGAGCCTTCAAATTTTCATGCTTTGCCAGGAGACATTGTTTTTCTTCTTGTTTATGCTCAACTCCATCTTTGTGTCCATAATTGGCTTCAAGTATATCTAACATCTCTTTCCCTGTCTTACAGCCTAAAATCTTAGAAAATTCATCAACAAATATAACACTAACAATGATCCATTTTAATTTACAAGCAAGGGAGTAATCTTTTTCCTCTTCTTCAGTCCATAGAAATCTGGATTTTTGTTCAAGTATTCCATTTATGGAAATCATGGGGTAATCATAACCAATTTTTAAGATTTCAACATATTAACATTCAAAGCTTCAATAAAAGTTTTAAACTTAAACTTCTAAAAATCAAAATTTTTAGCATCAAATAAAGATGGCTTATTCAAGGATGATCCAATTAGGTTTCATGGCAGCAAGCACAGCGGAAATTTTAAATTTTTGAAACACAGCCACGGATCCATGTGTAGAATATAGACCAAGTGGTCTAGAAAATTATCTTTTCGCATTACATTTATTGCAGAATGCAGCAACACAGGTCATGACTCCTCTTGGTGTTGCGGTTTTGATCCAAAAAATAGCAACACGTATTGTTGAATCCTCCTCTCTTATGATGGTATAGTTTTATGCAAGATTGCTGACTGATCCAAGACATGAACAAAAGGCTGCAGCTAATGCAGAATCACAAACACGAAACAACAGATTCGTGTCTCTATGGTATCCACACGTGAGCAAAGCAAAACTCCGATTGGATGGAATTGCCTTACACACTACGTTTCTGCTAGGAAACGTCTCTCTTTATTTTTAGGATCTCTTAATGTATTTTGAAGAAAACCTTTTTTTTTCTCAATTCGGCTGCTCTTAATCCTCTTTCTGAAAATGTTTTTCAAGTTAAATACAACTACACAATTAATGACGCCTGACTAATCCCCTTTTATGTCATTTTTATAACTCTAGGGTTTTAGTGAGAAAAGACCTAGGCCTAGTCTAACTGAAAGTCCTAGTCCTAGCCTAACTGAGAGTCCTAGTCTAATAGAAAGTGTGGTAAGGCTTTTAGGCTTAAGTTATTAAATTAGTCTAACTAATTTTAATAATTAAGCCCAATGTAATATAATATTAATAAAG
>JANHAO010027850.1:0-10746 GCA_026873985.1 Saraca asoca
TTAAAATTCAATTTCATTATTAACATAAATTGTTTTTCAACATCAAAATAAATTTAGGGTTAACAAACTCCTTTAAGGCTAACAAGATGCATTACTATCAACATCATTACTATTACTATCACTTTCAAAGAACCCTTATTTTTTTTAAAATGTAGTTTCCATTGACTTTGATATATGTTTCATCATTTTAATCTTAACATCATCTGGCACATTTGGACAAGAACCTGTATCTATATGGCTGCCAGCTAGATGATGTTTTAGTCTATAAACACCTCCAATCATTGTTTTATCACAATATTTGTATCTAACTTTTCTAGCATTATATCAACTTTAAAACAATGCTCCCAACCTACATTACTTCTATTTCCAGCAACATTTTTCCTTTTTAAATTTGGCCTTGAACTAGAGGAAGCCATCTACAAAAATTTTAACAATATTATAAACAATTAATTCAACACGTTTTAAAAAAAAATTTAATCATTATAAATTTATAATACAAAATTTAAAATTAATTTAGTTTATTACAAAATGAATAAAATTTGAAATTAATATAAGTTTATAACTAATTAATTTACTTTAAAAAAAATTGTGAGGGCCATGAGTAAGAATTATAAAACATGAACAATTTCAATTAATTATTGATTTGTGGTTTGACTTTTGTTGAAGGTGGATTTCTGTCAGACCTAAATCCAGTCAACGGAGATGGCTCTTTAGGGACCTAAGTTGTTTCTCAGTTGGCGAAGCAATGAGAGGGTGTTGAATGGTAAGGGGGAGAAGGGGAAGAAAGGAGCATATAGAGATTTAAGGTGGTTTAGCCAAATTCGAGTGACACTGGACCCTATATCCATGGAGATATTTTTATTGACTCAAAGGAATGTTTACAAGGTTTTGTTATTACACTTAGCAGAGTTTCTGCTAATGCTCTCTGTCCTCTATATTTTCTATCCTCCCTCTTTATAATGATTCTATCCCCCCATTTATAGAAGTATGGAGGGGTACAATTGGAATTAGATTAACTGTGCATCTGTTACATTAAATAGTAAATGTGCAAGACTGCCTGGGGTATTATAGACTGGCTTCTACAAGTTATCTACTACGGATGGGACCCGACAACTGCATTTGCAAAATGGCAATGCAAGTTGCTTGTTTGGCTTTATGTTCTGCCTCGATAGGCTTCTGGCTGAAGGAGGCTGCATCACCACGAGCTCGAGCTCATTTGTTAAGAATGTTGCCTACCTACGACTTCGAGCTGGTTTGGTTAGCGAGCTCTGACTTTCAGCGAACTGAGCTCTCTTCAACAAGCTATGGCCTTTCACACAGTGAGCTCATTTCTTTAGACTTGGCTCCTTCTGGGCCTCTATCGGCCCACTTCTTAGTGCGAAATTTCACTAGTAACACTAGCCCCCCAACTCTCAGTTCACTTTGCGGACTGGGAGTTGTAATTTATTCTGGAAGGATCTTCTTAGTCAAAGTCCTCAGCGTTTAGTCTGCCATGTTATCATTTCAAACATCACTTCACTTGAACTAGACCATGCTTCTTTTCTAAGCACGATCCTCAGCCATTGGCTTGGCAATTTCATCCCTTTCAGATCGTTCGATCAGGGACAATCAATTACCCTTTGGTTCCTTCAACAGACCCAATTATTCTAAATAACACTTGTGAAGTTCTTCAAGTTCTTTAGCAAAGTGTTTGAATGGAGATCAAAGTTGAGCTCCTCATTATTCTGATAGCTTGGCTTCCAACGAAGCTCTCTGAGGCGTGTATGGCCTGCTGCAGAAGATTTCAAGGTATGAATGGCCTACTGCATGTGACTCCCATGTATAGCTCTTTATGTTAGCCATAGGGAAGTCTTATGTAGATCTTGGGTTACCTCTTCACGGCCTTGTCATGATTTCCAGCCTTGCCAGCCAGACTCCCGGTGCCTTTTTGAGTTGCTCTAGGCTTGGTTTAGGAGGAATCACTGGCTTAGGAGGGATATAAGCAGGAGCAGTCAGGCATGCTGGTCTTCTTACTTGTGCGAGTTCATCTCCTAGTGGCTGGCTTTTTACTTTTAACATTAGCTCTAGGCTTTCATTTTTGCCTCTATATTTCCCTCTTTCTGATGTAAATTTACCTCGTTAAGTGGGGCCTTTTTATGAATAAGCTTTTCTATATAGCTTTTGATTGTTGTGTTGGATGCCTTCATCTACTTTTGTGTATTACTGCAAATCAATGAAAATATTTTTGTGGCCAGTTGACCATAACTTTTATGTAATGAGCTTTTGTATATGGTCACCTCGATAAATGATAGATAGAGTTTGGCCAGGCTGCATGCAAGCTATGCCTGAAAGGACTTTGTTATTGAGCTGAGAATTTTAGTTCGCATGAGAGTTGCCAAAATTTGAGTATTTAACAGTGCCTTTGCACCTCAGCAATCACATAGCTATGCTAGATTCTGAGTGTTTTATAGTGCCTCTGCACCTCAACGAGCATATATCTATGCTAGCACTGTGAGTGTTTAATAGTGCCTTCGCACCTCAAAGAGCACACGGCTACGTTGGCACTATGAGTGTTTAATAGTGCCTCCACACCTTAGCGAGCACACAGCTTCACTGGCACTATGATTGTTTAATACTGCCTTCGCACCTCAATGAGCACATGGCTATGCTGGCACTATGAGTGTTTAATAGTGCCTCCACACCTTAGTAAGCACATAGCTACGCTGGCACTGTGAATGTTTAATAGTGCCTTTACACCTCAGTGAGCACACAGCTACGCTGGCACTAAGTATTTAATAGTACCTTTGCACCTTAGCGAACACATGGCTACGCTGCCACTATGAGTGTTTAATAGTGCCTTCGCACCTCTGCAAGCACACTGCTACGCTGGCACTATAAGTGTTTAATAGTGCCTCCGTACCTCAGTGAGCACACAACTACACTAGCAAATGTTTGTTAATTCATCTTCAGAATGAGCTCTGGAGGGCTTTAGCTTAGGAAGCTGGCAAATTTGTTAATTCATCTCCAAAATGAGCTCCAGGGGGCCTTAGCTTAGGAAGCTGGCAAATTCATCTTGTACATTACAATTATCAACACCAAATTATACATTAATAAAAACAAAAGAAAGAAAAATAGGAAAACTAAAATACATTGTCAATATATGACCCAAACTGAAGCTCCTTGCTCTTGGCTGGGATTTTGTTGAGGATGAGATCATTGCTCCATAGGTCGCATCACATACCCCTGCAAATGCCCTCTTTTGATGAGGTCCTCTATTGCATCCCTCAATGCCCAACATTCCGAGGTGCTGTGTCTAACCTTGTTGTGGTAGGCACAGAATTTATCTTTATTGTTTCTGAATTTGTTGGGTGTCCACAGAGACTTGGGCTTTCCAAAATCTTTTCTATCTTGCTCCACTAGGAATATCCTATCCTGAGGCTCGGAGAGAATGCTATAACTTTTGTGATGCCTTTGGTATCAAGGCTACTCATTCCTGCTCCTCTTGATGATCTGAAGGCTGGAGCCATCCTGCCCTTCCCTGTGACTATTTCCCTTTTTATTTTGGTGTGAACTACTCGAATCAGAAGCTTGCCTCGCATCTCACCCATAAAAGTCCCCAAGATCCTTTACCAGTGACTTGTAAATGCTCTTATATAGCTTTCCGTCCTTGTGGAGTCCTGCAAAAATCATTGGCAACATAGTTTCTTCTGAAAGATTCTCTACATTATTGACCTCACACTGAAATCGAGAGACGTAGTCCTTCAACAATTCTTCTTTTTGCTGGAAGATCATAGCGAGGTGGCAAGGTGAAGTGAGTTGTCTTTTTAATGCCCGATATTGATTAATGAATTTCTTCTGACATTCCTCCCAAATGCCTATGCTGTGAGCTGGAAGACTTCTAAACCATGTGAAAGATGAGCCCCTCAGTGTGGCTGGGAACACATGACACTTCACAAGAGGGTTATTTATCATGAGATCCATCTAGACATTAAACGTATCCAGGTGATCATATGGGTCTCTATCCCAATCATAGAGTGGGATTGAGGGAACTTTGAACTTCAGGGGAAGGGACTACACTTCAATTTCCTCGGTGAAGGGTGACCTCGCTTCACATTGAGCTTGTTTGTCTAGAGCTCAAAAATGTTTTTCAAACTGATCCATCCTCTGGAATAATTCTTTAATAAGCGAGTCTCGTACCAGAGACCGTTGATTCTCCCTGTCATGATTGTAATAACCTGGAATTTGCTCTTGCTAGTAGCAAGTTAGAGGATTTTCTTGATTGACATTGCCCAAATGTCTAACTTGCTACTGGTAGTGAACATTCATGGGAGCTGCAGCTTTGGCCTGCTTCTGCACACCTTGCACTAGTGTCGTGACTGCTTTGGTCAGTTCTCCTATCATATTTTCCAGTCTTTCCTAGTGTAGGAGCCAAATTTGCACTCCATCAGTGCTATTGACAATGGCAGTAGGCTGAATAAAACTAGCCGGGGGTAAACTAGCAGTAGTACCAATGGCAGGGGTAGTGGAGGAGTCTATCATTGAGACATGACCTTCTAGAGGATTAACTTGACCATTTGAGGTTCTTAGAGTTTTCCCTCTGCCCATTGCTACCACTCAAAGGATCAAATAGAAGACAAAGGACTAACTAGTACACAAAAGGGTCCCACCGAGCATGCCAAAATGTTGACAGTGGATTTTGGTCAAACCCAAATCCAGCCAACAAAGAGGGTTCTTTAGGGACCCAAGCTATTTATCGATTGTCATAGCGATAAAAGTGTGTTGAACGATGAGGGGGAGAAGGGGAAGAAAGGAGCACACAAAGATTTAACGTGGTTCAGCCAAATTCGGGCAACACCGGACCCTATGTCCACAGAGATATTTTTATTGACTCAAAGGAATGTTTACAAGGTTTTGTTATTGCACTTAGTAAAGTTTCTGCTAATGCTCTTTGTCCTCTATATTTTTTGTCCTCCTTCTTTACAATGACTCTATCCCCCATTTATAGAAGTATAGAGGGGTACAATTGGAATTAGATTAACTGTACATCTGTTAAATCAAATATTAAATGTACAAGACTGCCTAGGGTACTATAGACTAGCTTCTACAAGTTACCTACTATGGATGGGACTTGACGGTCGCATTTGCAGAATGGTGGTGTAAGTTGCTTATTTGGCTTTATGTTCTGCCTTGATAGGCTTCTGGCTGAAGGAGGCTGCATCATCATGAGCTCGAGCTCGTTTGTTGAGAATGTTACCGACCTGTGACTTCGAGCTGGTTCAGTCAATGAGCTCTGGCTTTCAGTGAACTGAGCTCTCTTTAGTGAGTTGTGGCCTTTCGCACAACAAGCTCATTTCTTCAGACTTGGCTCCTTTTGGGCCTCTGCCGGTCCACTTCTTAGTACCAAATTTCACTAGTAACAACTTTGATCTATATTTTTCTATAACTAGTAACATTTCAAAGTATAGCAACTTGAGAGGGTTCAACATAAGTGCTCATTTAGTGTTACTTTATTAAAAATAAGTGCTTATGATAATACCAGTTAAAGACATATCACATATATACTAATAGACTAATAGTAACACAGTAATATCGATTAAAGGGAAGAAGCAAAAAATAGGGGTTTTCATCTTCATCTTCATCTTCACAGGCTTATCACTTTGTATTCATCTTCATAGCTTTGGCTTTGTCTTTATCTTAATGTTATCCATAACTTGTCAAAAATTGCCACCAGTCAACCTCATAGTTGCCAAAAGTAGTTGCAGACCAAAGACATAGAAGCAGTTGCAATCTTGCAGACTAGAAATCAGAACAGAATAATGTCACCGAGGTTAAGGTCTTTAGGGATTTGCTTTCTCTTTCTTCTTCATCTATTTTGCTATTTGATTTTGTATAAAAAAATTGAGAAAATAAAAAAAATTAGGCCAATTTAAGAGAAGGCCAATGACCCATCTCCACCTTAGTTGGGATCGTGAAGATTGGTCAGATCATGCGATCCCACTAATCCTCCACTTTGATCACACCGATCACACCAAGATTCGAGTTAGCTGACGAGGTAGCATGACATAAGGGGGTGAAATCATAGAATCATGTGATCATACGAGTAGAATCGTGATTCTAACAACCATAACCAGAGTGTTCTTGTTTCTTCCTCCCTGATTGGAAGTGCAAGGATGGTAGAGTGTTGTGAGAAGCAGTTCAGGGAGAAAATTACCCACAAATTACAAGTGGTTGCTGATAAATTACTAACCAAAAATCTGGTAATCAAGATAAAAGCCAGAAACAAGAATCCAAGAATAAAATTACAAGGTGCCATTTTGACTAAAAAAAATCGGTGAACAAGATGCAATTAAATAATCAATGGTAATAAAAGGAAATCTAACTTTTTATAAAAAGTAACAAAATTTTATTCCAAAATAAATGCAGTGCTCTACACCTTCCCCTACTCTCTCTTACTGGATCACTGAGTGATGTGCAAATAGCTTTTACAACAGAAATTATGTCAGTTTGGTTGGAGAACTTATTTACCCCAAATAGTCCTTTCATTTGCTGCAAACCAATTATAGTAGCAACACCTCCTATGAACCCAACAATTGTGGCATGAGACAGATAATCCAACAAAAACCCCGATTTGTAAAATTGAGGTTGTTTATGTGAGGTAATTTTGAGTCATTGTACTAATGCAACAATTTAGTTTATATGAGGTTATTAATTTTTGTTTTAGCACAGAAATCATGCATACTCCGTCAACAAACTAAAGCATAGGCTAACTCATCATGTAATTGTCTATAATATGTATAGTTCAAAACATATATGGAGATAGTGACAGTGATGGTGATATGAATCAAATTGTAGCCCTCACACAAGAAGGTAGTAATTGTTATAAACATAGAATGCATTCTCAAGAATTTTCAATGTTGGAATTATAGTATTAGAGAACTTTAGCACTTTACCACAGTTGTCAACCCATCAGTCTATGATAAGTTTGACAAGCATGAAAATTACTATCAAGGAAGTATTAAAAATTGATCAAGAATCAAGAGTACCTGAAGAGTCCAAAGGTAACTTGAAAGATGCCTGAGAAGAAAGTTGCAGTGAGAACAAGGGTAGCATGGGCAGCTGATTCGAGATTGGGGTCTTTTAGTTTCTGAATCATTGAGGATAAAAGAAGTGAATCCATACTAGTCCAATCCATATTTCCCTTGAAATACCTGGAAAGGCATATGCAACAGTGGGGACAATACTTGAATCTAAGTGAATCGTATATTGTACCATTTAGAAATTTACTCGCCAAAATGAAATGATATGGAAAAATTTATTATGAAGTTATGTTGTGATTTTGGTTTAAATTCTATATTTTAAAAAATAGGATAATTATTTATTTATATTTTTATTTTATTTAAGTTTAAATTTGATTATATAAATATTCTTTTGTCAAATTAAATATATAATTATATTTAATATTGTGATTGACTTATGTTAACATGTGAATACGGTTAACCAAAAAGTGTAAAAACCCTAAACTATAGATTGTGAAGGCAAATTTGTAATGAAGAGAGAGAAAAAGGAAGAACAGGGAGACACTAGGAGTTTTTTAATGTGGTTTAGCCGAATGCAATGCTTTATGTCCACGGTTATTTTATTTCTCAATCTTTTTGGTTGACCGAATTTACACTTCAACATTTTGGTGCTAGAAGGAGGGCCCTAAATTGCATTCTCCTTGATTTTCCATCCAGTTGTGATGGCTAGAGGAAGAACCACTAGGAGTTTAGATATTATAGTTAACCAACCTGATGGTTGCATGGAACAACAGAGGGAACCAGTTCTTCCTGTGGCTGGCACTTTTGCCATCCTCGTAACAGGTGTTGTCATTGGCATGCCCCCAATGGCCCCTCGCCAGCCTGTTGTTATTGTTCCTAGGGCTGATGGAGGGCAAGCATGGCACTAACATCACAAAGCACTTGAGAGCACGGTGAGAGAGTTGGTTGAGGTGGTTAGGGTGTTGACTTAGGCACAAGCCTAGGGAGTACGAAAGTAGGTTGAAGTCCTTACACCCAGAGAAGTACTCCAATAGCCATGGGAAGGAGCTCAAGAAGAGAGGCCAATTAGGGAAGAACTTCAACACGATCATTCAGTTCACTCATCCAACCTACGACCACATTTCTAATTAGGGAAAAACTTCTAATCCTATAATATTATTTAGAAATTAATAAAAGCACCCAAGCTTTTCCTTAAATTCTTATATCTATGTTCACTAATTTTTGGATAAATTTTTAGCAAAGTATTATACAAGAAGGTTTGAGTTTGAGACTACAAAATTGGTGATCTCGCATTGTGCCTTATTATTCCTGGAGCTCATAAGGCCAGTGGCGGGACACTAGGTTCGAACTAGGAGAGCCCATACATCATCAAGGAAGACTTGGGATCGATTAATATTTGAATGGAATTGAAGTTCCATGAGCTTGGAATGCTAAACATCTACTCACCCTTCTAATCTAAAAGCAAGCACTTGCTTTTCTAATTTGGAAGTGAGCAATCACCCTTCTAATCCAGAAGCAAGCTCTTGTCCTTCAAATCTGAAACCAAGCCATCACCCTTCTAATCTGGAAGCAAACACTCACCATTCTAATCTAGAAGCAAGCAATTGCCCTTTTAATCTGGAAGCAAGCTCTCACCTTTCTAATCTGGAAATGAGCTTTCAACCTTTTAATCTGGAAGTGAGCAATTGCCCTTCTAATCTGGAAGTGAGTAATCACCCTTCTAATCCAGAAGCAAGCTCTCACCCTTTTAATCTAAAAGTGAACACTCACCCTTCTAATCCAGAAGTGAGCAATCACCTTTCAAATCTGGAAGCAAGCTCTCACCCTTCTAAAATGGAAGTGAGCAATTGCTCTTCCAATTTAGAAATGAGCACTCACCCTTCTAATCTAGAAGCGGCATTTAGTGCTAGCTAAGGCACATTCATGCGACCTATTGGGCACTCGACTTGTGTTAGATGAGACACATTCATATGACCTACTGGGCATGTAACTTGTGCTAGCTGAGGCGCATTCATGCAACCTATTGGGCACTTGACTTGTGCTAGCTAGGGCGTAATCATGTGACCTACTAGGCACTCGACTTGACAAATATACATTGTCGCTGTTTGCTAGTTGAAGCATGACCTACTTAGGCACTCGACTTGTGCTTGCTGAGGCGTATCTGTGTGACCTACTAGGCACTCGACTCATGTCAGTTAAGGAGCATCCATGTAACCTACCTAGGCACTTGACTTGTGTTAGCTGAGGTGTATCCACGCGATCTACCTAGGCACTTGACTTGTGTTAGCTGACTCTCACCTTTCTAATCTGGAAACGAGCTTTCAACCTTCTAATCTGGAAGCGAGCAATTGCCCTTCTAATCTGGAAGCAAGTTCTCAGCCTTGAGTAAAATAGTAGTGGAGATTTTAGCAGAGTGTGTGGTGATTATGAGGAGGTGCCCAAGAAGAGAATTCTTAGTGAAGTGGAGGGGTTTGAGTAAAATCCTGAAATTTCTAATCTTTATTTAAAACTGCAATAGTTTTTCTAAAATATCCTAAAAGAGGAATTCAAAATTTTTTGAGAATTTTAAAAGTATAAATTTTGAGTTATGAGATACCTAGAAATAGTAGAAATTGATTATGTGAATTTTAGAAATCCTTAGAAAATCAAAAAGTTGATAAAAAATATTTAAGGAACAAAATTTGTAATTTTGAAATTTTATCTTAAGAAAAACTTTTGAAATTTAAAACAAGGGTTGTGGATATTGAATGAGCATAAAATCATAGTCATTATGAAAGTGCTTAATTTAACTAACTTGTATTAAATTTTCATAATTTTTGAAAATTGATAAGTATGTTAAATTTATGGTTGAAATGAGAGAAAGGAGAAAAATTATTCAAAAAGGGAAAATGGCCAACTTGTGTTATGGGAAAAATCCAATCTCACATGATAGAAAAGTAAAAGCCCAACAGAGACTAAGAACCAGTTACAGATAGCTCAGCTCGCTAAGATTGTACCACCTCACTAATCATGAGGTCGGGATGCAAGTGAAGCCTGATGTTAGAAAGACAGCTGGCTAGTGCTCACATGATAGGCACATTACCCAACCAAAGGCTCAATGAGAAAGAACACCAGATAGAGTAACATCAGCTCTCAAATCCAGCAAACAAGAGGGGCCCACTTAGAAAATCATCTACCAGAGCTGATTTGTAGAATGCATATTATCTTGTACATTTAATGTTTGATGTAACTTATTTATTGCATGTAAAATTACAATTGTAGCCTCCCACCTTCTTTAAATAGGAGGAGGACCCTTATAGGACAGACCCTTATAAGACGGACATAAACTAATATACTAAAACTTTGTAGCACTCACTTCAGATAAACAAAAGCTACAACGGACGAAGGGACTAGTATTGCCTGATTTTAACCAAACCACATTAACTATACTACATTTCATTGCTTTTCTTCCTATTCACCATCTTCATCATTTTCTTCATTTCTCACTTCATCAATCGGAAAGTAGTTTGGGGATAAAAAGACTACATCGATTGACTGCAATCTAGCAGAACTAGATTTCACCATCAACATTTTGGCACTAGAAGGAGGGCCCATCTACTTTTTGAATTCCTTTTCTGTTTGGCTACAATAGTGAGAGGAAGAATCACTGATAAGTGAAAAATGTACCTATAAAAATGATGAACATCACCTCTTAATTAGTTGTTAGTTTGTGGTTTTTATCTAATTTTTA
>JANHAO010027851.1:0-10744 GCA_026873985.1 Saraca asoca
AGGGTATATATGTATTTTTTCTCATTAATAAAGGGTATAATTATCTTTTTTCCTATAAAAAACATTCCCATGTCATGGGAAACTATTCTCAACACCCCATGGGAATGTTTTTGTGGGAATGTTGATTAAAAATGGTTCCTGAGAATCTTAGTTTTCTAGGAATGTGTTTTTAAAATATGGCTACCAAACATGGGAAACTTTGTTTCCCAAGTCAAGATTCCTGAGAAACTAAAAAGTTTCTCCCTACCAAACACCCCCTAAAGGTTAATGCTCCATTATGTACGGTATCAATGCTATTTTTGTACTTTTTTTAATTTTCATTTTTTGTATTTTTTTTACCTAAAATAACTTTTTAATCTAAATCGTTGGTAACTTCTTATATTACAATTCCAGCGAATAAAGTTTGCAAAAAATACAATATGCTGTTAAAAATTACAAAAATTTCTCATAAAACTTTAAAAAAAATTGACAAAAAGCATTACCGTAAATGAAAATATATAACTGCTTAAATGTAAATCTCTTTGGCGCCCGAAGACTGCAGGTAAAATATTAAAAAAGTTAGAATATAATAATAGGAATGGTCGGACGCCGACCTGTGAGGTCACTGAGATACACTAAGCAGCATGTGAAACAATCTTGACACTTGCCCAACTCCCCCTCAAAATGGCCTTCTTTGCACATGCCCCTTCTACCAACCACTCTGTGTCAGGTATTTTATTTCATTTGATTTTTTTTAAAATTTTTTTAGTGAAATTATACTTATATATATTTTTTATTTTTATAAATATATATATTTATCTCTCTTTTTATATACACTTATCTTCATTTCTCTCTATTTTATATATATATATATATATATATATTCATCTCCTTTGTTTAAAAAAAAATAAGAGAGATAAATATATATTTTTAAAAATAAAAGAATGTAAGTATAATTATATTAAATTTAAAAAGAAATAAATATTTTTTTCCCTGAGTTTACTTCAACGGGAGAAAGGAATTACTGCGTTTTATTGCAGATGAATCTCATTTGTGTAAATATTAGATAATTATAGATCTCCTATGTATAAGTTGATCTCTTTTTCAAAAATAAGAAAAAAATTCTAAGATCCACGCAGTCGTAAGATGATAAGGTGTGCACGAGTTGGTTTTGATCAATCCCTAGGCCAATCTGATTAGAAATTGCTTAAAATTTTTAACTTGCCCTTATTTATGCAAAACCCAATTAATCACGACTTAATTAATATGTAAAACCTGATTAGTTCAACTCAATTATGAAGTTGGATTGATTGAGCATGGTAATCTTTGATTAAAAATTTTCTTTATTCTTTTGTTTTATATATTTATAATAGTAATTAAGTTATATGATTATAAATATAAATATCTTAAAAAAGAAAAAACTTTCGGATGTTTTTAAGATTTTTAAAATATCCAAACAAAAAAATAGAAAATAATATCTTAATCATTTGTTTTCTTCCATTCTTGTTGTTTTTTCCTATCGTACTCTTCTAACTTTCAAATATTCCGTAAAGTTACATCCTCACTTTTAAATATACCCTAAAATCATATTGTATGTGTCATTGTTTTTATTCATGAGTTTTTATCTAAAAAGAGGTAGATTTGGACAGAGGCCGACATGGAAGACTGGTGAATAGATGATGGTGAACAGAGTCTTGAGACGTTCATGGTGTATGGACCTCTCAAAGAGTTATCAAATATCTAAGCCGTGTATATAAGTCGATCTACATGTGACATGTTAATGCAGCAAACCGTGCTTCTTTGGCCCTATATTTTACAGTGTTTTGGTCAAAATCTAATAGTACCTCATCTTTTATAACCAAAAGGACTATAAGTCGCTTTTAATGCTTTGTCTTATGAGAATCATAAATCACCTCTGTGGGACAAGCACAATATATTCTATCTTATCTTTCATATAAAAGATTATTTTTATTACATAAAAAGAGAAGATAATTTCATATAAGTATATTTATAAGTCTCTAAACTTAAATAATTAAAATTGATATATTTTATCATGTATGTATTTTAATTTGTTATATTTCTTTTTAAATAAAAAAATTTGTTCTTTCAGCAAAAGGAAGAAAATTTGACTTGTCATAAGAATAAGATAAAACTTCATGCATAAACTGATCGGAACAATATTTTTTCAACATCGAATTAAATAGGTGAAAGTATTAAATTGACGTTAGAAAATGATTATAATAATTAAATTTGGCATAAAAAAAAAAAGGTTGCAACTTAACATCAATGTTCCAATTGCATAAGGAGTAGTTGATATCATGATAGCGAACCCCATAACTTTGTTTTGATCATTTAGTGTATGTACACATCTAAAAGTTTTGAGCTGAGAGCATATTTAGCTTTTGGTACCAATCAAGAAGGCTAAAAAGCTTAGATTGATGCCAAGCATATATATTACCACGAAGTGTAAAGTGAGACTTTTAATAGTGTCCTAGATTCGAATAGTGGTACTGTTCTACAGCAACCAACAAGTTTACTGAGTGATACCTCCACTCATTAGTTGCAATCAAATGAAAACCCAAAAATTTTGATTATGCTTCGATGTGAACTCAAATAATAATAATAATAATTTATGAAAATTTTTTATATTTCTTTACAATTTTTTCATTGTAATATCTATATAGAATGAAGAAAATTTTAATACAACTTTAAATAATAAAAATATACTTTTTTTATATAATTATAAAAATTATAACTTTTATATCAGATTTTTCTAATAACTCACAATTTTTAAATATGTGTATCCAACATGTTGAAGGAAATGATAGAATTTTCTAATATGGACAGTATACGTTGAAATATGACCCATAGACACACTTGTCTGCCAATTCCAAGTGTGCTAACCGTTAAGTGATTCGGTATAGTTTCCTGTATGTATGTAGGTCAAGGTATTGGGCGGCTAAATGGAGGCTCATATAGGGGTTAAAATCTTTGACGCCACGAAATTATCGTACAACAATATCATCGATTTTACGTGAGTTCAATCAAGTTCATATGGATTTGGATTTATAACAGATTAATCTACTTATACATATAATAAATAATTATATATAATTGATTATATTTTAATTGGGATATAAATAAACGAATTTATTAATCAATCAATTTAATGATTTAGAATAGAAAGACGTAAAATATTATTTTAAAATAACTGAGGATATAATTATAAATAATTGTATATTATATAAAAAAAATAATACTCCAATGTTCACTACGATATGAATTTTTAAATTATTAATAGGATCATAAGACCTCGACTCGAAGTGCATTACAACCCGAATCAGCTTGTCAAAAACTGAACCAACCGTTGACCCCGTTTGACCGCCTTCCAAATGTCCAAAAATTGTTGTAGAAAACCCATGGGGTGGTCTCAAACAGGGGAACCCGGGAGTCAAGCAGTACAACCCAACTTGGCCAAATCTTCTATTTATTATCCAGTGCCTAAGCTATATATTTATTATATAATTACACAATTTAAATGCAACTTCAAATAGTTGTCACATATTTAATCATTTTATAATTAAATTTTGTTATGTAAATAATTTAACTGATCTCATTTATTTTAAAGTACGTATTAATTTAATTTCAATTATATTATATGTGTTATTATAATTAATAGTAATGAAAATATACTTATTTTTCATAATGATGATATAAAGATTTAAATAAATAAATTTAAAACTTCCTATAAATTATTTGAATTTCACATAATTAATGCTAATTCATCCTTAATGACTTAAAAAATATTTATATATAATATAATATGTTAAATTTTTTTATATATTTATAAATATGAAAATATTTCAACCAATTCAAACGTTCAATTTGATTTTGATCTGATTATTTTGTCAGGTTAATGGCTATACTGAATTTTAAAATTTGGGTATAAACTTCTTTAGTAAACTAGGTAGTGACCAATCATGATATAATTAATTATTTGAGTGGTGTTAAGATTGTGTTTTCATAGGTTATTATTCAATTTTTGTTTTCCAACATCTATATGACAATATATATATGTATATATAAAATTTTACCATAATGTATCTATTGATGGTGGATTTTGGTTCTTCCTAATCCCAGTCAATTAGTGTTATTCTTTTAGATTCAAACTGCAATCTGATTTTTAGAGTATCAAACAAAAGCAGAAAACAAAGGAGAAAGAGGAAGAACCAGATGAAAACAAGAGGGTTTTTAATCTGATTCGGCCAAAATCAAACAACACTGGTCTCTACGTCTACGATATTGTGTTATTAATCTGGTGAAATTTCTATAGAATTTTAGTACAACTATTTTAGCTTGTTTTACAAGGATCCTTCCCCTCCTATTTATAGAGGTTGGAAGGTTACAAAAGTAATTTTACAAGTTGTAAATATATTACATCAAGTATTAAATGTCCAAGACAATTTGTATACCTACAAATCGGCTTCTGCGGGTAGGCCCCTTGTCTGCCAGGTCTGTGAGCTAATGTGCGTGTGTCTTGTGCTCAACCTCGAGGAGTTTTTGGATTAGTAAAGGACCATACCTCGCGAGCCTATACCTCTAGTTTGAGGTCATCGCTGATCTTCGACTAGCGAGGTTGCACTTGCGAGCTTATAAGAGGTGATCTAAATGTGCAAGTCATAGCCCATTTTTGGCAAGTCTGGACGTCTGCTTTAACCTTGTTTTGTTTCGAGCTAGCGATTAGCGAGCCGATGCCTATCAAGCAACCTCAGCGAGCTAGGTCCTTCAGCGGGATTCGTTTGTTGTCGGGCTCTTTCTATCTCGCATTGTACCAGAAATGCCTATAACATAAGCCCCTCAACTCTCAGTTTACTTCACAAACTGGGAGCTATCATTTGCTGACATCCTCTATTCATGGATTATCATGCAATCAAAGTCCGTGGTCAGCCTGTTGTTTCATATATTCCAGGTCACACCCTCCACGACATGTGCCTCATAATCGTTGGTGAGTTAGCCTCATTTTCTTTTAAGATAATTAATGAAAGTGGTTAGGAGTTTCTTTTTGGACTTTTTGGTAAGAGCAAACTGCTCTAATTTAAGACGGAGGAAATCCTCCTTCCTTTTTCATTGAGAGATCCAACGGGAACCTCAGATAAGCCCCCTATTTTTTTTCTACTAGTCTGTCTTTCCAGTGAGGCATGTATAGTCTACTATATAGTAGCCTTCGAGGGCAATCTTTTTTTAAGGATGTTGAAAGATATTGTATAGATCTTGGATTATTTTCCCATGATGATGCTGTGGGGTTGCACCTTTTTGACTGCTTCGGCCTACTTCCCCCAGACTCTCAGGGTTAAGTGGAAAGCTGGACAGGATTTCTAAACCAAGAAGGGCAACTGGAAGAAGAAAGTTAGGGATCAACAAGCTCCACTGTCCCCCAGTTGGCAGGAGTTTGTCTCCCAAAAGCTGATCTTCCTTTCAGAGTCTAATAGTTATAGGCCTTTTCGATTTGTATTTGATTCCTCTGATATAAATTTACCTCGTTGAGGCTTTTTAATGAATGAAGTTTTCTTCATATTTCTCGTATACTACGTTTGAATATTCTGCATATCACTGATAATATAAACTCTAACAAGTCTTAGTAAAATGAAATATTCAAGTAACCAATCGATCACACTTCCTGATGCATAATGAATCTGGATAATGAGGCACCTCTTATATAAGTAGGTTGCACGAAGGTTACGCCTAATAGAAAGTTGCATATGAGCTATGAACAATAGGTTACATGAGAGATGCAAATATTTGGTCACATGAAAGCTGCGAACATTTAATCGTATGAGAGCTGCGCCCTACAGATACTTGTATGTCACATGCATGTGGTGCCAGAGAGTAGGTCGCATGCATGTGATGCTGAAGAGTAGGTCACATGCACGAGCGCGGGGTCGCATACACGTGGTGCTGAAGAGTAGGTTGCGCGCATGGACTTGTGAGTTGGCTATATGCATGTGGTGCCGAAAAGTAGGTCACATGCACAAGTGTGAGGTCATATATGCACAGTGCCAAAAAGTAGGTCACATGCACAAACTTAAGAGCTGGCTTCATGCATGTGGTATTGAAGAGTAGGTCACATGCATGAGCGTGGAGTTGCATATGCACGGTGCCGAAGAATAGGTTATGCGCAAGGACTTAAGAGATGGCTACATGCATATAGTGCTAAAGAGTAGGTCACATACATGAGCGCGGGGTTGTATACGCTCGATCCAGAATAGTAGGTTGTGCGCATGGACTTAAGAGCTGGCTTCATGCCCGTGGTGTCAAAGAGTAGGTCACATGTATAAGCGTGGGGTCATATACGTGTGGTGCCGAAGAGTAGGTCACAAGCAAGGACTTAAGAGCTGGCTACATGGATGTGGTGCCGAAGAGTAAGTCACATACACGAGCGCGGGGTCGTATACACGCGGTGCTGAAGAGTAGGTCG
The DNA here is from genome assembly GCA_026873985.1 of Saraca asoca. Taxonomy (NCBI): domain Eukaryota; kingdom Viridiplantae; phylum Streptophyta; class Magnoliopsida; order Fabales; family Fabaceae; genus Saraca; species Saraca asoca. The sequence continues at coordinate 6,455 of JANHAO010027851.1, forward strand.
TGCGCTTGGACTTAAAAGCTAGCTATATGTATGCGGTGCTGAAGAGTAGGTTACATGCATGAGTACGAGGTTGCATATGTGTGGTGTCGAAGAATAGGTCACATGCATGAGCATAGGGTTGCATACACGCGGTGCCAAAGAGTAGGTTACGTGCATAGACTTAAGAGCTGGCTGCATACATACGGTATCGAAAAGTAGGTCATATACATGAGTGCAGGGTCACATACATGTGGTGTCAAAAAGTAGGTTGTGCGCATAAACTTAAGAGCTGGCTGCATGCATATGGTGTCGAAGAGTAGGTCACATACACACGTGCGGGGTCGCATACAAGTGATGCCAAAGAGTAGGTCACGCACATGGACTCAAGAGCTGGCTGCATGCATATGGTGCCGAAGAGTAGGTCACAGGCACCAACGTGGGGTCACAAACATGCAGTACCGAAGAGTAGGTCACACGCATGGACTCAAGAGTTGGCTACATGCATATAGTGTTGAAGGGTAGGTCACATGCACAAGCACGGGGTTGCATACGCACAGTGCCAAAGAGTAGATCGTATGCATGGATTCAAGAGTTAGCTGCATGCATGTGGTGTCAAAAAGTAGGTCACATGCACGAGTGCAAGGTCGCATACGCGCATTATTAAAGGGTAGGTCATGTGCATGGACTTAAGAGCTAGTTGCATGCATGTAGTGCCGAAGAGTAGGTCACATGCATAAGCACAGGGTCGTATACATGAGGTGCCAAAAAGTAGGTCACATGGATGGACTTAAGAGCTGGCTACATGCATATGGTGCCAAAGAGTAGGTCACATGCACGAGTACAGGGTCGTATATGTGTGATGCCAAAAAATAGGTCATGTGCATGGACTTGAGAGCTGGCTGCATGCATGTGGTGCCAAAGAGTATATCACATGCACGAGTGCAGGGTTATCCACATGTGGTGCCAAAGAGTAGGTCGTGCTTATGGACTCATGATATCTGTCGAATCGATAAAGGTAAGAACTCGTCGTTAAATTGAGATTTTGCTGACAATTCGCTCAGACTATTGTATAGAAAAACTTAGATTATTTCTACATACTTCATTACAGGATCAATATATGGTTCTTATTACAGTTGCTTGCCCTTGCTCGGGATCTCACTGGGGCTGAAGAGGCTAGTGCCCTAGGGCCAATGCCTTGTGGGCCACAACATGTACTCTTTTAAATAGCCTTTTTTTATCAGGTCCTATTTGCATCCTTGAGAGCCTGATAATTCAGAGTATTGTGCCCAATCTCATTGTGATAGGTGCAGAATTTGCTCGCATCTTAGTGCTTGGGGGAGTTCTTATGGGATAAGGTTTCCTGAAGTCTTCCCTATCTTTCTCTGCTGCGTATATCCTATCCAGTGTATTAGACAGGACACTGTAGTGTTCACGGTAGCTTGGGGGCTAAGGTCACCCAATCCTAGCCTTTTTCGTCGAATGGTTGTCAGAGTTGCCCTCGACATTTCCATGATTGCTCTTCTTCTTACCTTGCCTGGAGCCACTCGCCTTACCCTTTTGACTCTCTAAATCAAAGGTCTCCTCCCACCTAATTTGTTTAGTGACTCGATTGTAAAACTCATCCAGAACTACAACTAGAGATTTGTATATGCTTTTGTATAATTTCCTATCCTTGCAGTGTTCTACCAAGATCACAGTCAAGATGCTCTCATCGGATTGGCTCTCTACATTGTCGGTCTCATGCCTAAACTGGGTAGTGTACTCTTTCAATGACTCATACTTGTGTTGAAAGATTGTAATGAGATGGTAGGGGCGTGAGTTATTTCTTCAGTGCCCTATACTAATCGAGAAATTTATCCTCGCAGTCTTCTCAGCTGCTAATGCTGCAAGGTTCCTGAACCAAGCTCGAGGTGCATCTTCCAGTGTAGCCAGGAAGACATGGCATTTAACTAGGAGATTACTCATCTGGAGGTCCATCTAGATGTTGACCATGTCTAGGTGGCTGCATGGGTCACTATCTCTATTGTACAATGGGATCATGGTAACTTTAAGCTTGTGAGGAAGGGGTTTCATTTCAATTTTCTTAGAGAATAGGGATTGCCCCCTTAGGGCATCCTCCATTATTTAGGTCTCAAGGGTGTTCTTCCAATTGCTTCAACCTCTGAAGCAACTCCTATACCACAAAGTCAATGTTCCCGAGCACTGGCTAGAAGCCTGATGACTCCTCCTACCTTCCTAGTCACGCAAGCAGCGACCTGACGTATGTTCTTCGTTGGCTTCGTTTGAGCTTTCGGCATGCTACTGCCGACAATCATTTTTGGGTGTAATGACTTAAGCCAATCTTTGCACACCCTGAGCTTGCGCTTGAGCCAATACCTTAAACGCTTCAGCCATTTCTTTTACTATATTCTCCAATGCTTCTTGTCGTTGGCGCCATGCTTGCATTTCGTCACTCTTAGGCACAGTAACAGCAGGTTGGTAGCGAGTCGAGGAGGGCAAACCATTGGTGGCTCTAATGGTAGAAGAACTTGTCGTATGACCTTCATGCTGGTTATTGATAGCATTTAACTTCCCGATGGCTTTTCCTCTGGTCAATATGATTGAGTAGAGAATAGGCTAGAATGGAGAAAATCAACCAGAATACAGCCAAGTCCCCATAGTATGTGCCAAAATGTTGATGGTGGATTTTGGTTTTACTTAATCTTAGTCAACCAGTGTTATTCTTTTAGACTCAAACTACAATATGATTTTGAGAGTATCAAACAAAAACATAAAACAAAGGAGAAAGAGGAAGAACCAGATGAGAACAAGAGAGTTTTTAACATGGTTCAGACAAAATTATGTAGCACCGGTCCCTACGTCCACGATATTGTGTTATTGATCTGGTGAAATTTCTACAGAATTTCAATATAGCTGTTTTAGCTTGTCTTACAAGGATCCTTCCCCTCCTATTTATAGAGGTTGAAAAGTTATAGGTGTAATTTTACAAGTTGTGAATATATTATATCAAACATTAAATGTACAAGATAGTTTATATCCCTATAAATCGATTTCTGTAAGTTGCTTTCTACGGGTAGGCCCCTTGTCTATCGGGTCTGTGAGTTGACGTGCATGTGTCTTATGCTCAGCCTTGGGGAGTTTCTGGATTGGTAAAGGACCATACCTCGCGAGCCTATACTTCTGGTCCAAGGTCATCGCTGATCTTCGACCAGCAAGGTCGCACTTGCGAGCTTATAAGAGGCAATTTGAATATGTGAATCAGAGCCCATTTTTAGCGAATCTAGATGTCTAGTTTAACTTGGTTTTGTCTCAAGCTGGTGATTAGCAAGCCGGTGCCTATCAGGCAACCTCAACGAGCTGGTTCCCTTAGCAGAATTTGTTTGCTGTCGGACTTTTATTGATCTATCTCGCATTGTACTAGAAAATGTCTATAACAATATCTTTAATCTTTTGATTTGAATACGTTGTATCCATATCTGTTGGTGTAGTTTCAATGTCAATCCGTGAACGCTAAAGATATATATTGTCACCTCTGATATCAAAGCAATGGAAAATAACTGAAAACGAGATACAAGCAAATACACAATCAACATATATAGTTAAGTCGAGTATTCTAGTAGCTTCATATTAGAATGAACAACGGAAGAGAATCTCTCCAAATTTTGGAACCAAATTCCATTATTCATTTTTAAATTGGTTTAGTTTGATTCAATTAATAAAAATATTTTGTTTCTTTCATTATTTATATTTTAATTTTAAATTCTAATGCTACTGATTTTAAAAAATCATATAATTTATATATAATACAACAAGTCTTTAAAATGATCGATAATATACACTGATTTTAAAATTATAATCCATCCTTTTTTTTTTCTATTAAGAACAGTTGCATTGATCTTCCATTTCTTTCTATTAACTATTATCGGTGGTTTCAAGCATGGTTTTTGGCAAACACTATACATAGCCAGGTCTTTGAGTAATACAATGTGAGACAAACTGCATGTTTAGCGTTGGTTTCCATTGCAATGCTAAACATGCTGGAGCGATTTCGAATAAAACCTCTTTCTGTTGTGTTTCCTTGAAACATGACTACATAGGAAATTGGAACAGAAATTTAGAGAAAAAATATCAAAAAAAAAAAAAAAGAGAGAAAGTATTTAAAAAATCCTCCACATTGCGACAGATTCTGAATTTAGTTATTTGGGATCAAAATTTAGAGAATAAATTTTTTTTCTTGCGATAAATAATAGAAAATTAAAAATAAATTTTATTATGAATATTACTAATAATTACTTGAAATAAATTACACTT
>JANHAO010027852.1:0-10742 GCA_026873985.1 Saraca asoca
CCAAAAGCAAATCCGTGAGGGCTTGGGCCCAAAGCGGACAATATCATACCAATGTGGAGTTTGTGGTGTCCATGCGGGTCTAACAGATTTTGCAGAAAAGCGAAAGATGAGTGCGGTTAATCGTCCAATGTCAAGTGCAGAGGTAGTTTCTTTATAAACATTGTAATTATTTGTTATATTATAGCTAACTAAATTTGTAAAAGATGCTATAATTATTATTTAATTTCAAAAATGTTCTTTCGAAACAAGTGCGAGATTATTATGTTAATGTGTGATTGCACTAAATTTATTAACTATAAACAAATTATATTATATGATTTAATAGGCAGTTTTATCCTTTCATCCCCTTTTCATTTTCTCAATTTAGTGAAATCATTATTTATATCAACTGCGTTACCAATGGTATTTGGCGAATAATTTAACTTTATTTTATATGTAGTTTTTTTTTTTTACATAGCTGGAATAATTTATTTCTCTGTATTGGAAAATTCTTGCTTTCATTTAATAATTAATATAAATTTACATATTTATAATAAGAAGATTACATGTTGTACATCTTACATATTTCTCTGCGTAGTTTTCCAAGTTAATGAAAAAAATTTTATACCTTTTTATAATATTTTTATTAAAAGTTATAATTTTTATATATAAATAAAAATTATTTTGAAAATTTTGTTTATGCATCTTTAAATGAAAGAATTGTAATTTTTTGTCTGGTTATCACATGTAAAATTTGTATATATTTATAACTTTTTGTAAAAAAAATTAAAAGATTTCATATTAAAATTTAAAATTTTCATAAAATTTATGTTAAACTTTTATAAAATTTCAAATGTATAGGGAAGTATAACTCAATAAATTATATTATTTGTTAGGCAATTTTGACAACTTTATTTCCTTTTTTTTTTTGGCCAAACAAATTTGTTTTCGTTTGTCTATTTTAATTCAGTTACTGATGATTTTTACCAATTTTTTTACCTACACCCTTCTATTAATAATTTTTTCTTACTTTTTTTTATACAGTTGATGAATAATTTTCATTTTAAGTGTCATGTTTATTGTCAAAATGTTATTTAAAATGTAAAGTGCATATATATATATATGATATTTTTTAACTGCCAAAATCTCTTTGAATTCTAAGAGTTAATTTAGTATCAGTTATATTTTTTTATTCTTGAAAAAGTGAGATAGAAATAAAAATTTTTCATATTTAATATAAGAGATAAAAGATGTTCAGAAATAAAATTTATAAAGAAAAATTAAAAATTTTATTCACACGTGTGAAGGTGGAAAAGAAATATTCTCAAACATAAAAAATTTTCAGAAATAAAATATTCATAAAAATAAAACATTCAATAGATTAAACATATCCTAACTTTTATAATCCAAGTAACAATTTTGCTTCTACTTTTTAAGTGACACATACTTACCATTATATGTTATCTTCTTCCACCTTTAATGTTTCATGTGAAACTTAAAATTTATTTTTTTCTCTTTGTGTAAATAATTATTATAATTTTGATCATAAATAAAAATTTCAGACCCAATGAAAAAAAATTTCATCTCAGAAAATGTGTCAGAGATCAAAGAGTATAGATAGATCATGTAGGTGCGAGATATTTTATTATTATTATTTTTTTAACCAATATATGTTCGAAATTCAGGGAAGTAAGTATAATTAAAAAAAAAAAAAACCTAAAACAAGAGCGCGACTAGATGAAGGCTTTGTTAGTCTGCCCCTTCATTTTATCTCCCACTACTGTTACGAAGATTTTTGGCATCTCACGCTGACCCCAACTCCAATCTGGTCTGTGTTCTTTTTGTTCTGTTTTGGTTTGGATTACATTTCTTAGAATATTTCTCATTGTCTCTTCCTCTTAAACCTCGGTTTGGTTTCTCTGTTCCTTTCTCTTGTTCTGGATTTAGTTTCTTCATTCCTTTTAATTTTTTTTTTCAGCTTTTCTGCAGAAACTGTTCGTGAAATCTGAGCAAAGGAACTGGATTCATATATCGTCTCTACCGAACGTATTCCTTCTCTATTTCGCATCCCTTGCGAACGCAATCGAAAAGTTTCTTGCGTATCAGCTTAACGGCGCCAATTTTAGTTCCTTGCAACCCCAGGGGTTTTGAGTTAGGGTTTTTGAGATATGGCGCATCTGGGCGGTGGTGCCGAGGCACACGCCAGATTCAAGCAATACGAGTATCGAGCAAACTCGAGTCTTGTCCTCACTACCGACACTCGTCCTCGTGACACTCATGAACCCACCGGAGAACCAGAATCCTTGTATGGTAAGATTGACCCCAAAACCTTTGGCGACAGAGCTTACCGAGGCAGGCCTCCTGAGCTTGACGAGAAATTGGAGAAAGCTAAGAAGAAGAAGAAAGAGCGTGACCTACTTGCTGATATTCCGCCTAGTCGCCAGAGTAAGCGTCGCCGCCTCCAAGAAGAAAGCGTTCTCACTTCCACTGAGGAAGGCGTTTATCAGCCAAAGACCAAGGAAACGAGGGCTGCGTATGAGGCTATGCTGAGTGTCATTCAACAACAGTTGGGTGGTCAGCCGTTGAGTATAGTTAGTGGTGCTGCTGATGAAATATTGGCCGTACTTAAGAATGAGACTTTTAAAAACCCTGACAAGAAGAAGGAGATTGAAAAGCTTGTTAATCCTATTCCCAACCATGTATTTGATCAGCTTGTTTCCATTGGGAGGCTTATCACTGACTACCAAGAGGGAGCTGATGCTGCTGGCTCTGCTGTTGCTAATGGCGATGATGCTCTGGATGATGATGTTGGTGTTGCGGTTGAGTTTGAAGAGAATGAGGAAGAGGAAGAGGAGAGTGATCTTGATATGGTGCAAGAGGAAGAAGAGGACGATGATGATGTTGTTGAACCAAATGGGACCGCTGCTATGCAAATGGGTGGTGGCATAGATGATGATGATATGCAAGAAGCAAATGAGGGCATGAGCCTCAATGTTCAAGATATTGATGCTTATTGGCTGCAGAGGAAAATCTCTCAAGCTTACGAGCAGCAGATTGATCCCCAACAGTGCCAGAAACTTGCAGAAGAGGTGCTTAAGATACTTGCTGAAGGTGATGACAGGGAAGTTGAAACCAAGCTGTTAGTCCATTTACAGTTTGATAAATTTAGCCTCATTAAGTTCCTGTTGCGGAACCGGTTGAAGATTGTGTGGTGTACTCGTTTGGCAAGGGCAGAAGACCAGGATGAGAGGAAGAAAATCGAAGAGGAAATGATGGGATTAGGTTCAGATTTGGGTTCAATTTTAGAGCAGCTGCATGCTACAAGGGCAACTGCAAAGGAGAGGCAAAAGAACTTAGAAAAAAGTATCAGAGAAGAGGCTCGCCGGTTAAAGGATGAGAGTGGTGGAGATGGGGACAGAGGCAGGAGGGGCCTTTCTGATAGAGATGCAGAGAGTGGTTGGTTGAAAGGTCAGCGCCAGATGCTTGATCTTGATAGCCTTGCTTTCGAACAAGGTGCTTTTTTTATGGCAAAAAAGAAGTGTGACCTTCCAGATGGGTCTTATAGGCATCTTAGCAAAGGTTATGAAGAAATTCACGTACCTGCACTGAAGGCAAAACCACTTGATCCCAATGAAAATCTCGTTAAAATTTCTGCCATGCCTGATTGGGCTCAACCAGCGTTTAAAGGAATGACTCAGTTGAACAGGGTACAGAGCAAGGTTTATGAGACTGCCCTCTTTCAACCTGATAATATTCTCCTCTGTGCTCCAACTGGAGCTGGAAAGACTAATGTTGCAGTACTTACCATACTTCAGCAGATTGCACTGCACAGAAATCCTGATGGCTCTTTCAACCATAGTGATTATAAAATTGTTTATGTTGCACCCATGAAAGCTCTTGTCGCTGAGGTTGTTGGAAATCTGTCTAATCGTTTGCAGGATTATGATGTTAGAGTTAGGGAACTCAGTGGAGATCAGTCATTGACCCGCCAGCAAATTGAAGAAACTCAAATCATTGTCACTACTCCTGAGAAATGGGATATAATCACTCGAAAGTCAGGAGATCGTACTTATACACAACTTGTAAAACTACTCATCATTGATGAGATTCATCTTCTTCATGATAATCGAGGACCTGTCCTTGAAAGTATTGTTGCTAGGACGGTAAGGCAGATTGAAACCACAAAGGATCATATTCGGTTGGTGGGCTTGTCTGCTACGTTACCTAATTATGAAGATGTTGCATTGTTTTTACGTGTTGATTTGAAGAAAGGGTTGTTCTATTTTGATAACAGTTATAGGCCTGTTCCTCTTTCTCAACAGTACATAGGAATCACAGTGAAGAAGCCTCTCCAGAGGTTCCAGTTGATGAATGATGTCTGTTATGAGAAAGTAATGGCTGTAGCTGGTAAGCATCAAGTTCTTATCTTTGTCCATTCGAGGAAAGAAACAGCCAAAACAGCTCGTGCTATCCGAGATTCTGCACTTGGTAATGATACGCTTGGTAGGTTCCTTAAAGAAGACAGTGCAAGCCGTGAGATTCTTCATACTCATACTGATCTTGTAAAGAGCAATGATCTTAAAGACCTTCTTCCATATGGTTTTGCAATTCATCATGCTGGTATGACTAGGACTGACCGCCAGCTTGTTGAGGATCTCTTTGCTGATGGGCACGTGCAAGTTTTGGTTTCCACAGCAACTCTTGCCTGGGGTGTGAATTTGCCTGCTCATACTGTGATTATTAAAGGCACTCAAATATACAACCCAGAAAAGGGCGCCTGGACAGAACTAAGTCCTCTTGATGTAATGCAAATGCTGGGTCGTGCTGGAAGGCCCCAATATGACTCCTATGGGGAGGGAATAATTATTACTGGCCATAGTGAATTGCAGTATTATCTCTCCCTTATGAACCAGCAGCTTCCTATTGAAAGCCAGTTTGTGTCCAAGTTGGCTGATCAGTTGAATGCAGAGATTGTTCTTGGAACTGTTCAAAATGCTAGAGAAGCCTGTAACTGGATTGGATACACATACCTGTATGTTCGAATGCTACGAAATCCTTCACTATATGGTTTGGCACCTGATGTCCTTACAAGAGATATAACCTTGGAGGAAAGAAGGGCTGATTTGGTAAACCCCTTTACACTTTAAATCATCATTCTTATATTATTTGGATCATGCAAATTTTTTCTCATAATATGAGTATTCTATGAGGGGATTGCTTCCTTAGTATGGTACTTTTTGCTTTATTTCTTATTCTAAGCTTTAGACTGACAAATAGTCACATGTTTCTGTTTGCCAATGATCTTGTTTTGTTCCAAGTCAACATGTGTGAATTTAGTAATTTTATCTGTTCACTCTAATAGTAATGCATTTTAGAATAGGTTAGTGATTGCACATATTCCTACTCCTATCCAATAGAAGGAAGGTAGTTACGCTTTCCAATATTACAATTTTCAATGCATGTGGTTCCATAAAACTGACATATGGACAGCCAAACTGACGATTGACTTCCTTCTATTGGGTGGGAGTAAGGACATGTGTTATGGTTGGAGTATAAAAGTATATCTCTCCCTTGTTTTTTGGGGGGTTTGGATGGGTGTCATAGGCTTTGGAGTTAAAACTAATTATCCAATTATTCTTATTGTTATTGGTATTCTCCAGTTTTGGATGGGTGGGAGTAAGGACATGTTATGTTTGGAGTATACAAGTATCTCTCTTCCCTGTTTTTTGGGGGTTTGGATGGGTGTCATAGGCTTTGGAGTTAGAACTAATTATCCAATTATTCTTATTGTCATTGGTATTCTCCAGTTTTTTATAGTCAATAAAAACATTATCAGCCAAAGACACTTTTGCCTTAACCCTTAGAACTATTACTGTGCATTAGAGTTTTAACTTTTCATCTTTTAATATTTTTCTTGAATGGGTTTAAACAATATTTTATGGTGGAAGCAAAGCCTTCCCATTTTTTTTTTAATTAAAACTGGGCAGTTATCATGTGGTATCTACCAATATACCTACACACAGTCCAGAAATTTCACTTAGAAGTATATGCATGGCAAATGTGCTAATCTATACCATCATTTATTGTTTTACCACCTTCAAAGTGGCTGATACTAACCCCTATCTTGAACATCTATTTCACAGATTCATTCAGCAGCAACTATCTTGGATAGAAATAATTTGGTTAAATATGATAGGAAGAGTGGATATTTCCAGGTCACAGACTTGGGTCGCATTGCTAGCTACTACTACATAACTCATGGAACAATATCCACATACAATGAGCACTTGAAGCCTACAATGGGTGATATAGAGCTTTGCAGGCTGTTTTCACTGAGTGAAGAATTTAAATATGTGACAGTGAGGCAGGATGAGAAGATGGAACTGGCAAAACTTTTGGATCGTGTTCCTATCCCCATCAAGGAAAGTCTGGAAGAGCCTAGTGCCAAGATTAATGTGTTGCTGCAAGCATACATTTCACAGTTAAAACTTGAAGGACTGTCACTGACATCTGATATGGTGTTTATAACTCAGGTTCGAATAGTGGCTGCTGCAATTTCTTTCTTACTCTTTATAGATTAGATTCTTTCTTTGTTTTGCTTGTTTGCTTTCTTCATTGTCTGTTGTGTTGTTGATTTGTATATTTTATTTTCTTTCTTTCAGAGTGCTGGGCGTCTTTTGCGAGCTCTTTTTGAGATTGTTTTGAAACATGGATGGGCACAGTTAGCGGAGAAGGCTTTGAACTTATGCAAGATGGTAAACAAGAGAATGTGGAGTGTCCAAACACCTCTTCGTCAATTTAATGGGATTCCAAATGACACATTAACTAAGTTGGAGAAGAAAGATCTGGCCTGGGAAAGATATTATGACCTGTCATCACAGGAGATTGGTGAACTCATTCGTGCACCAAAGATGGGAAGGACACTTCATAAATTTATCCATCAATTCCCAAAATTAAACCTTGCAGCACATGTGCAACCAATTACCCGTACAGTTTTGAGGGTTGAGCTCACAATAACTCCAGATTTTATGTGGGAGGACAGAATTCATGGATATGTCGAGCCATTCTGGGTGATTGTGGAGGATAATGATGGAGAATATATTCTGCATCATGAGTATTTTTTGTTGAAGAAACAATATATTGAGGAGGATCACACTCTGAATTTCACAGTGCCAATATATGAACCACTTCCTCCTCAGTACTTCATTCGCGTTGTCTCAGATAGATGGCTTGGTTCACAAACTGTATTACCTGTTTCTTTTAGGCATCTCATATTGCCTGAGAAGTATCCTCCACCCACTGAGTTATTGGATCTACAACCTCTTCCTGTGACTGCATTGAGAAATTCATCATATGAAGCTCTATACCAGGATTTTAAGCACTTCAATCCTGTCCAGACACAAGTCTTCACAGTCTTGTATAATTCTGATGATAACGTCCTAGTTGCTGCTCCAACTGGGAGTGGGAAGACTATATGTGCAGAATTTGCTATTCTAAGGAATCATCAAAGAGGGCCTGATAGTGTCATGCGTGTTGTGTATATTGCACCTATTGAAGCTCTTGGCAAGGAGCGTTATCGTGATTGGGAGAGAAAATTTGGAGGTGGTCTTAAATTGCGTGTGGTTGAGCTGACTGGAGAAACAGCAACTGACTTAAAACTGCTTGAGAAAGGTCAGATAATTATTAGCACTCCTGAGAAATGGGATGCTTTGTCCCGCCGCTGGAAACAAAGGAAACATGTCCAGCAAGTTAGTCTATTCATCATTGATGAGCTGCACTTAATTGGGGGTCAAGGAGGTCCTGTCCTGGAGGTGATTGTTTCCAGGATGAGATATATTGCCAGTCAGGTTGAAAACAAGATTCGTATTGTGGCATTATCTACCTCTCTTGCAAATGCAAAGGATCTTGGTGAATGGATAGGTGCTACCTCTCATGGTCTTTTTAATTTTCCTCCTGGTGTTCGTCCTGTACCTTTGGAAATACACATCCAGGGAGTAGATATTGCTAATTTTGAGGCAAGGATGCAGGCAATGACAAAACCAACTTACACTGCAATTGTCCAACACGCCAAGAATGGGAAACCTGCGCTTGTATATGTGCCTACAAGGAAGCATGTGCGGCTAACAGCCGTGGATCTGATGACGTACTCCAATGCAGATGGTGGAGAGAAGCTGTTTTTATTGCATTCACCAGGAGAGCTTGAACCTTTTCTTAGCAAGATCAATGATGAAATGTTGAAAGTCACTCTACGTCATGGAGTGGGATATTTGCACGAGGGCTTAAGCAGTTTTGATCATGAAGTTGTGACACAGCTGTTCGAAGCTGGGTGGATTCAGGTGTGTGTTTTGAGCAGTTCAATGTGTTGGGGAGTGACTTTGTCAGCCCATTTGGTAGTTGTAATGGGAACCCAATACTACGATGGGCGGGAAAATGCTCAAACAGATTACCCTGTTACTGATCTTCTACAGATGATGGGTCATGCCAGCCGACCTTTGGTAGATAATTCTGGAAAATGTGTCATCTTGTGTCATGCACCTCGCAAGGAGTACTATAAGAAGTTCTTGTATGAAGCTTTCCCTGTTGAAAGTCATCTTCATCACTTCTTACATGATAACTTGAATGCTGAAGTTGTTGCTGGAATTATTGAGAACAAGCAAGATGCTGTTGATTATCTCACATGGACATTTATGTACAGGAGGCTTACACAAAATCCCAACTACTACAATTTACAGGGAGTTAGTCACAGGCATCTCTCTGATCACCTCTCAGAACTTGTGGAACATACATTGAGTGATTTAGAAGCAAGCAAGTGTGTTGCTGTTGAGGATGACATGGACCTTTCTCCTCTCAATCTCGGCATGATAGCATCATATTACTACATCAGTTACACAACAATTGAAAGGTTTTCTTCTTCTTTGACTTCGAAAACAAAAATGAAGGGTCTGCTGGAGGTTCTGTCATCGGCCTCAGAGTATGCTCAACTTCCAATACGCCCTGGGGAAGAAGAGGTGGTCCGTAAGTTAATTAATCACCAAAGGTTTTCCTTCGAAAACCCCAGGGTCACAGACCCACATGTTAAAGCTAATGCTTTGCTTCAGGCGCACTTTTCAAGGCAATCTGTCGGTGGAAATCTTGCATTGGACCAGCGAGAGGTGCTTCTTTCTGCGAACAGACTGCTACAGGCAATGGTTGATGTTATATCAAGCAATGGTTGGCTGAGCCTGGCTCTTCTTGCTATGGAAGTTAGTCAAATGGTGACACAGGGGATGTGGGAACGTGATTCAATGCTTTTACAGCTTCCTCACTTCAACAAGGAGCTGGCTAAAAGATGCCTGGAAAACCCCGGAAAGAGTATTGAAACTGTGTTTGATTTGGTGGAGATGGAGGATGACGAAAGGCGAGAACTATTGCAGATGTCAGATTCACAGTTGCTGGATATTGCCCGATTTTGCAATCGCTTCCCAAACATTGATTTGTCATATGATGTGCTGGAGGGTGACAATGTACGGGCAGGAGAGGATATCACCGTACAAGTCACTCTTGAGCGGGATCTTGAGGGGAAGACAGAGGTGGGGCCTGTTGATGCTCCCAGATATCCAAAAGCTAAGGAGGAAGGGTGGTGGCTTGTTGTTGGTGATACCAAAAACAACCTGTTGCTTGCCATTAAACGGGTTTCCCTGCAGCGGAAGTTAAAGGCAAAGCTTGAATTTGCTGCCCCTGCAGAAGCTGGGAAGAGATCTTATGCTCTGTATTTTATGTGTGATTCGTACCTGGGTTGTGATCAGGAATACAGCTTCACTGTTGATGTTAAGGAGGCTGATGAAGATAGCGGCAGAGAATGAAAGGGTGGTTCAGTTCAGTACCTAGCTCTCTTATCGGAAGCTTGATGAATCTCAATGTTATTCTCTCTTATAATTTAGTAGCCAGCTGGTTTTAACAGGACTTTAGCGCTGCTGAACTTGCATGTTTGTTTGGTTTATGTTCTGTTTGAAAACTGACTGCAACTGCGAGACACTAGAAGAGATTTTATACAGCATCCCTTGCGACAAATGAGAACAACATTTCTGTTTCTTGATTGCACGATTGGTGATACAAGTAGTTAGATTTTTGGGAACAAATTGAATTTGATTGATATCAATTCCTCTATTAAAAAAACTTTTGTTCCACTTTCATCGACTTCTTTCTTGCTATCTCCTTGGAGGACTTCACTCTCCCTTCCCATTGAATTTGTGCCACGGCAGTTGTATTTTATTTATATTTCAGCCTTTTTTCTCTTTGGAACCTTCAGTAACCCTTGAATATATCTATGGAGAAAGTCACTTCTGCTTCTGATTTATATCTTCATATAACATGTTTGGTAGGAAGATTACGACTTGCAGTGTTATCTCGTGCTAACATGACAAGTATATTTGATATCCTGAAGAGAAAATTGATTATAAATATAATTTATTATTAATAATTGATTATATAAAATTTATTCTTATCTAAATCATGAATAGAAAAACTATTTTTTAGTATTAAATTAGTAAAGTGCATTAAAGAAAGGGAAATCAATAGGAGTTGTTTTTAGAATCCATGGGAAGGAGGAAAATTAGGTTAAAAATATTCTCATTCCTAAGTAGTGTTTTTTTTAATCTAATTAGTAAAGTGCACTAAAGAAAGGGAAATCAATAGGAGTTGTTGTTTTTAGAATGTGTTTAGATTTGTAGAATGTTTCTTATACTGTCAGAAATATTTAAAAAAAAAATGTTACATTTTCATAT
>JANHAO010027853.1:0-10739 GCA_026873985.1 Saraca asoca
AAAAATTAGGATAATTTTTGGTTCTCAGTTATGGGTCACATGGCCATTATGTGTTTCAACGTGGCAACATGGTCCTACATTTTTTTCCTCTCTATGCCATGTTAGACATACATTTGTTACGTAGACATCTCCATCCAAAACATAACAAAATTTTGGGAGTTAGACCAGAGTTGGACTAATTTTGTAATTTGGAGGTCCAAAATTGAATAATGTATTTAAGGGAGATCAATTTGTATTTTATAGGATAAAAATGTAATTAAACCAAAAGATAAAAACCACAATAGTAGAGAAGTCAAAAATATTAATTAGAGCCAGCATAAGGGCATGATATAATCCAATTATTGAAATTATTAAAGAATTTTATTTTCAAAGTGCAAACACATACACACACACACACACATAACGCATGTATGCTTTCCTTTAAAGACGACAGTGAAGCTTATATACATTGAATCTTACACAATTCAATGGGTATTTTATCCAATGGATATTTGATCTAAATTAGATCTGCATTTTAATGGATTGTCAGTTCGAGTTTGAGTTTAAACCATAAAATCCAATGGATATCAAATCTAGTTATGTATCCATTAATTCTTTTCCCCTTTCTATAACATTTTAGATTGGATTGCTTTTCAAACTAACAAAATCAATAATACTGCACCTTGAAAATTTAGATTTTGTTGGTTGGAATGAAAATATAAAACGACATTTGGAAGAGTAAAATTCTTAAGGCTAAAATCAAAATCCTAGATTAAAAAAAAATCACCTTCAAATTCAAATAAAAAAATGATATTAAACCTAGAGAATCAAAGTTAGACTAATAATAAGAAAAAAAATTGCAAACTCCAAAAATTTGAGAAACCCGAAAAACTTATTCTATTTAAATGAAATATCACAATATCAACAGTCACTAATCAACTTTGTGGAGAGGCAATCTACACAAAATGAATAAAGGCCTTAATCAACATGCATGTGCAAACATAGATAGCAAAAGCAAAATAGATATGAAACTAAAATTTGAGTTAAAGCTATAAAAGTAGGTATGTAAATTGTAAAACCAAACCTGAAAGAAAAGGTAGAATTGTTTTGAAATTAGTATACTTACTAAGTTCTTAAGAATCATTAAGCTCAGAGATGAGTTAGATTAGTAAAATGAGGAGAAGGAAAGATTATTCAAAAATGCTTGAAGCTTCCAATAAAACACATGAATTTATAAGCAAAGGAAAAAAGAAACAACAATGAAGCACTTGATTTTGGCAAAAATTTAAAAGCTTTAAAAATGGCAAATCTATGCACCTATCATCGCCAATTTAAATACCTATTTATAGTGAAGGATTACAAACATGTGATGTTCAACCAAATAATTACATTTAGTAAATGTAAATTGCTCCATTACAGAAGGAACAATAGAGTGATCTTCCATGGAGATGCCCATGAATCCTCCAAATTTAGCAATAAAATTGAAAACAAGAAGGATATTCATGCCACACTCTAAAATAGGTAGAAGGAGAGTGACAAGTGATGGATTTAATGCCACAAAGAGGAAACTCTTTGATAAGTCTTAAGTTTATGAAGAACTCTAAGAAAGGAATCTCTCAAGAAGATGAATACTTTTCAATTTCATAAAATGAGTAATCTGAATTTCAAGAAAAATATACCTTCCCTCTTAGCTATTACTCACCCAAAATGAGCTGAACTCATAAACCAAATAAGCTCAACAAAAATACCAAAGAATTCAATCAAAAATATAAGCCTAAGCTATTACAAAAAGGTCTAAAAATGAACAAAAAATGGACTTAATCAGCCCTTAAAAGTGGCATTACAAATAGCTCAAAAATAACCCACAAACATGTCACCATTTGTGCCAAATACATATATATATATATATATGTTGCTGCCATGTTAGATGCCCCAAATGGACACTCCATGTGGCCTAGGCAGGTGACTTAACTTCACTGCATATAACTATTGAATTTCCAAGACCGTATTCCTTATGTATGCTCCATATGATGTGACATAATCCTTGAATGACCTCCCTTATCCTTCTAGCCTTAGCTCTTGTGATGGGTCCATCCAGAAGTTACAAAGACTCTTGGTGCTTTCTAGCATGATCCCTCAAACTTCCATCACTCTCCCCTCTTCAAAAGGATTTGATCTCGAATTTTCAATACCTATATCAAAAGGAGAAATATCAGAAACATTAAAGGTAACACTAATGTTATAATCACTAAGAAGATCTAATTTATTGGCATTATCATTGATTTTTACCACCACTTGGAATCGACTATCACCTCTAAGGTGGAGCTTAGTCTTCCTTTGTAATGAGAATCTCTCTTTCCTCATATGTAACTATATCCAATTCCCTAGCTCAAAAACAACATCCTTACACCCTTTGTTAGCTTGTTATACATATTGTTCTATTCTTTTCTCAACATTTTTCCTCACTTGTTCATGAAATTGTTACACATATTTGACCTTCCTCTTCTCATCAAGACTAGCATGTTCCTCAATTGGCAATGGTAATAAATCCAAAAGGGTTAGAGGATTAAAATCATAAACAATTTCAAATAGAGAAAAATGGGTAGACGGATATACATTTCTATTATATGCAAATTCCACATGGTGTAAACTTTGTTCTTAATTTTTCAAGTTCTATTGGATGTTAGATCTCAACAAAATAATTAAAGTTTTATTCACTATTTCGGTTTGTCCATCGATTTGAATGTGACACATTGAAAACAACAATTTAGTTCTCAATTCCCCTATAGAACCTTCCAAAAATAGCTGAAGAATTTAATATCTCTATTTGATACAATACTCCTAGGCACTTCATGCAATCTCACTACATCTCTAAAGAATAAATCAACAATATGAGTAACATCATCAGTTTTATTACATGGAATGAAATGAGACATGTTAGAGAACCTACCAACCATAATAACAATAGAATCATTCCCTTTGTTGGACCGAGGCAAACCAAGTATAAAATATATAGAAATGTCCATCCAAGGTTCACTAGGAATGGGAAGTGGAGTATAAAGACCATGAGGCATGATTTTACATTTAACTTCCTTACAATTTATGCAATTTCCATGAAGTTTTTCCGCATCATGCTTCATGACTAGTCAAAAGAAATGTTCTTTTAAAATAGCCAAGGTTTTAACAATGCCAAAATGACCCATTAATCCTTCCATGAGCTTCCCTAACAAGCAATTCTCTCAAAGAACCTTTTGGCATACACAATTTATTTTCTTTAAAAAGAAAACCATCAAGCCAAAAATATTTGTCAAAAGCCACCTTTTCACAAGTATTAAACACACTAGTAAAATCATGGTCATCTATATACAATTCTTTAATGTGTTTAAAACTCAACAAATTAGCATGCATAGTTTAGATAAGTATATACCTATGAGAAAGGGTATTAGCAACAACATTCTCTTTACCTTGCTTATATTAGATGGTGTAAGAAAAAGTCTCAATGAATTCCATCCATTTTGCATGCCGGCTGTTCAAATTCCTTTGCCCTTTCAAATATTTCAAAGGCTTATGGTCAATATGGATGATAAACTTCTTTGGTCATAAGTGGTGTTTCCATGTCTCCAAAACCCAAACCAAAGTATAGAGTTCCTTGTCATATGTTGGATACTTGAGGGTTGCCCCATTTAGTTTTCCACTAAAGAATGTAATTCCTACATCAAAACAACTTTAATACCAGGTCTCGAAGCATCATATTCAATTTTAAATGGTTTAGAAAAATCAAGAAATGCAAGTAAAAGTGCAGAAGTTAGTTTCTCCTTAAGTAATTCAAAATCCATCTCTTACTCACTTTCCCACTTAAATCTCACATTCTTCTTCACAAGTTTGGTCAAGGGTGCGGTTATAGTGCTAAAGTCCTTTACAAACTACTTATAAAAACTAGCTAACCCATGAAAGCTTCTCACTTCACTCACGATTTTAGGGGTTAGCCAATCTTTAATGGCTCTCACTTTTTTCTCATTTATCTCAATACCATTGTCACTCACCACATGACTTAAGAAAGTAATTTTTTTCAAGCAAAAGGAACATTTGTCAAAATTGGTATACAATTATTCTACTTTCAAACATTATAGCGCACATCTTAAATGTTGATATATGTTCATGTTCATTTTTGCTATAGACAAGGATATCATCAACATATACAACCACAAATTTTTTTAATGAAAGCACATAAAACATGATTCATTAACCTCATAAATGTATTAGGACCATTTGTCAAGCCAAAAGGTATGACTAACCATTCATACAAGCCATGCTTAGTTTTGAAAGTGATTTTTCATTTATCTCCTACTCTCATTCTAATTTGGTGATAACTATGCTTCGAATCAATTTTAAAGAACACAAAAGATCCATGCAACTTATCTAACATATCATCAAGCCTAGGGATAAGATGTCTATTCTTTATAGTGATTTTGTTGATTGGACAATCAACACACATTCTTCATAATCCATCCTTCTTAGGCACTAGCAAGATCGCATAATGACTTATGCTTTCCCTAATGTAACCTTTGGCTATGAATTCTGCCACTTGTCTTTGAATTTCTTTAGCCACTTCGAGATCAGTTCTATAGGCTAGTCGATTTGGTATAGAAGCGCTCGGAATGAAATCAATTTGGTATTCAATTCCTCTTAATGGTGGCAAGTCATGAGACACTTCTTTGGAAAACATTTCTTTATATTCCTGGAAAATTGACTCAATAGCACTAGGTAAAATATTTGTTTCATGGTTAGTATTCAAATAAACTCCATTGCAAAAAATGACTAGCACTAGCCAATTGGCATAAAGAGCTTGCCTAGCATCACTAACTTTAACAAATATACTCAACTTTCTTTTTTCTTTGTTTTGATTTTTCTTTCAACTCATATTTTTCACTCTCACTTTTTTTTTCTTTACTCATCTTTTCTTTGTTTTTTTCTCTTTTCACTTGATCTTCCTAAATTTGTTTTGGGCTAAAAAATACAAGAGTAATTGATTTGTTACCCTTCACAAAGCTATACTAGTTGAAGAAGCCATCATATATTACATGTCTATCAAATTGCTAAGGTCTTCCAAGTAATAAGTGAGCTTCTTGCATAGGGACCATATCACATAAGACCTCATCTTGGTACCTCTCAATAGAAAATGTCACTAAGACTTGTTTTGCCACATTCACCTACCTATTATCATTCAACCATTAAAGCTTATAAGGTGTGGCATGATTCAAGGTAGGCAAAGACAGTTTTTCTACCATGATTGTACTAGCCACATTGGCACAACTTCCCCCATCAATAATCAGGTTACACACCTTGCCTCTTATATGGCATCTAGTATGGAAAATATGTTTCCTTTGTTCCTTATTCTTTTCTTTAGCCTAGGCATTCAAAGCTTTTCTCACTACTAAAATATCTCCTTCAACTGCAACCTCAGTTACTTCATTGCTCTCTCCTCCACTTGAATTGGACTTTTTCTCTTCCCTTTCATGTTCACTAGTTAATTCAACCTCCTCATTTCACTTTATTATCATGACTCTTTTATTGGGGCATTCAAAGGCATAATGACCATGGCCTAAACATTTGAAGCACTTGATATTTCTTCATTGTTGTGGCACTTTCACCTTGTCTTTGTCCTCGAAGTCTTCCAATTTGGTTCTTGAAGAAGTTTCATCCATGGTCTTCTTATGGAATTTATCATCAATTTGCTTATGTTTCTTGTCCCACTTTGGCTTCCATGAGGAGCTTGATTAATGAATAAGTTTGGAAGAAGTCCTTCTTTTAAATTATTTTTCCACTTTCATGGTCATGTGTACTATGTCCTCTAATTCCGCATAATGTTAGAGCTCCACCATATTGGCAATATCATAGTGCAGAAACCTAGCCATAGTTGCTTCTTTATCTTCTTCCATATTTACCCTTATCTTAGCTATCTCTATCTCTTTGTAGTAATCTTCAATGCTCTTGGACCCTTGAGTGAGGCTTTGGAGTTTTTGGTATAACTCCCTACAATAGTGTGAAGGGATGAACCTCTTTCTCTTAATTGTCTTTAACTAATCTCAAGTATAGATGGATCTCTTATAGTTCATCCTTTTACTTTAAACTAGTTGATACTACCAAATGATAACATAATGTATGAACTTCATAACTGCAAGCTTTGCTTTCTTCTCTTTGGAATAATTATGGCATTCAAAGATCAACTTAACTTTTTTCTCCCATTCCAGGTATGTTTCTAGATCATTTTTGCTTTGAAATGAAGGAATGATCATTTTAATGTTGTAAAGGCTAGAGTCAACCCTTTTTCTTCTAAACCTCTCATTTCTTTTTCCCATATTGCTTTTATCTTTTCTCCTTTCACTTTATTTGGTGTCATAGAATGTAGTAGATAGCTCTTCTTAATTTCCCTCATCTCTCCAATCCTTCTCATTACTCCCACTCTAGTTACTTTGTCTTCAATTCCTTTTTTCATGGGGATTTCTTCTATTTTCCACTTTTGTAATAAGATGATCAAGCTTCATATTCACCTTTTCAAATTGTTAATACATAGCTCTCAAAGTGAACATGACCTTATTGTTTTGAGAAATACTATAATCTTCCATTATTTTATGAATAAAAAAATCTATAAAACAAAGGTTAGCAAAAATAAGGATCTCCCTAAAATACTTTCCTCACTAGTGTTTGTGAACATTCTACTCATGTTTACACTCAGGCTAGGCTTTTACCCTCGAATGAGCTCGCACACTTTTGCCGTTCTCACACTCTTATCTTCCTTTTTTAAAAGTTCTATAGGAACTAAAGAAACAAGATCTTGGAGTTTGCAACATGTAGCAACCAATATCACACAACACTCTAATAATTCTAAAGTGGCATGAACTAGCAAGTGCAAGGAGTAAAGAATTAACAAGGGAACACAAAGGAAATGGACAACACAAGACACACAAAGTTTTTAGCCAAAAATTCTGGTTGGGGGCTGAAAATTGTAGAGAATTTCAACAAAAGTTACAGAAAAATATCAACCAAATGTACTCCAAACTAGATTTCTAAGCTAGGATATTGATCATGCATTCCAACAAAATACATTCAAATTAAATACAATGAAAAATTGACTCAAAATAACTAACTTGTTTGGATTAAATAAAGCTCAAAAACTTGTAGAAATTTTTTTTGGTTTCCAAATATTTAATATAACACATATTTTCTTTCTTTTCTACTTTCTTTTACCTTTGTTCTTTCAAACTTTATTTCTTTTCAACTTTTTTTATTTACACTTTTCTTTTGTCATATTTTTTTTTTTTACTTTTGTTTTTTTCACTAATATTTCCTCTCTTTCTTTTATTTTTCCCAACAACTAACTTGCTATCCAATAAAATGTTTTAGCACTTAACAATCAAAATTAAGTTGCCAATGAGCAATTATACTTAACCTCAATTGGATTAAGACAATTTCCCAAGGGTGCACTCAATATGAAGATGTTTTGGAATAAAACATAATCAAAATCAAGCGAAGACAACAATAAAAAACTTAAGGGAAATATAGCAGATGTTTCAGCCAACCAGCAAGGGAGCTAGGATAGCCACAAAAACTTGATACAATGTAAAGAAAAATAATACCAAACCACATCAAAATAAAGCACAATTCAATCCCAAATTAATGGATACACAAATAGCAAACAATTGTGACATAAGGACAACTTCAAACACTTGGTATGCACAAACAAATGGTGCAGAGTTTTTAGCAAAATGGACTCCAAATAGCAACAAATTGTAATAGAAAGATCACTAAATGTAGCAGAAAATTTAACCCAATCAAACCACTTATCAAACAATTGGTGGACACAAGATATGAAGCAAAAATTTCTGTAGAATTTGTAGCAAAATTAAGGCAAAATAGTAGCAAATTTTCAGGAGAAAGACAATCAAACAAGCAGAAAAAATAAAATTAACAACAATGACATAAATAAACAATAATTTAGCAAGGAAAATCAGTAAAAAAAATGGCATAAAATAGCAGGCAAAACATCAAGAAGAAAACATAATTTTGGCTCAGCAAAACAACAAGAAAAGAGATATTACTTGAATTTGCAGAGTTAAAGCTCTAATACCAAACTGATATGATCTCTCATGCAAATGCCTATAGATCCTCCAAAATTCAACAACAAAATTGTCAAAAAAAAAAAGAGGGAAAGAGATAAGGATATTCATGCTACACTCTAGAATAGGTAAATAGAGAGTAATAAGTGATGAATTTGACATCATAAAAATGAACACTCTTTCATAAGTCTCAAGTTCGTGAAAAATCCTAAAAGAAAAAGCTCTCAAGAAGATGGACACTTTTCAGTTTCATAAAATGAGTAACTTGAATTCTAAGAGAAACATGCCTTCTCTCTTAGCTATTACTTACCCAAAATGGGTTGAACCTATAAACCAAATAAGCTTAATAAAAATACCAAATAATTCAGTAAAAAATGTATGCTTAAGCTATCACAAGAGGGTCTAAAAATGAATAAAAAAATGGCCTTAATCAACCCTTAAAAGTGGCATTACAAATAACTCACAAACATGTCACCATTTGTGCCAAAAAAAAAAAAACACCATGTTGCTACCATGTTGGATGCTCCATGTGGGCTAGATGGGTGACATGACTTCAATGCATATAACACTTGAATTTCCAAGGTCATGTTCCTCATGTGTGCTCCATATGGTGTGACATAACCCTCGAATGTCCTCCCTCATCCTTCTGGCCTTAGCTCTTGTGATGGATTTATCCGAAAGTTACAAAAACTCTTAGTGATATCTAGCATGGTCCCTTAAGCTTCCATCAATAGACTCGTATCAATGGGAAACTAGACAACTGTGAAAGTGACACCTGTCTTGTTACTGTTCATAGGAAGTTATGAAATAAAAAATGTATAGATCATTTTTAAAATATGGAACCTAAACGAACAACCAAATTGCTAACCATTGTATTTTTTAGCACGAGTTGAGTCAAAAAATCAGTTTAGTAATTAACCGCCCGAACCAGCAAGAATAAGATAAAACTAAAAAATTAGTTTAGGTTTTCAAAAATTAACTAGCAATTTTTTTGTGTGCTTCTAAACTTCCTTTTTTGGGTTATGTTGGCCCATAAGTCTATATGCAACAAAAAGCTAATAAAGAAGAAATTTAACACTTAATTAACTAAAAACTCACTAGTTTTAAAGCGAATTTTCTCCCTAATTTTAAAACCTACTCAAACCTCCCTTAAAACATAAAAAAAATATTATATTGAAACTCAATTTGGGTTTAAATGTAGCATTATTAATATTTCAAGAGATGTCTAAATAAGTTTTAAAATTAGAAACAAGATCCACATAATTTTATTAAAATTCAGGGGAGGTCAAAATATTTTTCTTTATAACTTATTAAATTTATAAACAAATGTAAATCATTTAATTAGTTAGGAGTTACTAAAATAAAATATTGGAGTGATCTTTTTGGTGATAAGTGAAATTTAATACTAAAGAAATTCTAATAAGAATATTATTGTATTGACTTTTTTTTTGCTTTATTTTATTTTTACATTATTTTTTGTACTAAATATAAAAATAGAATAGAATGATTACATCATAATTCATTTTCATTCTCCTTTCCACTATTTTATTTTCATTCCATCAATCAAACAATTCCTTAGAATTTATTATTTGTAAATTCAAATCTCTCATCATTAATGAACTATCAATAGTTTCTTTTTTTTTCAAAATTTTGGGACTTTCTTTCTTTGATTGAATGCCTAATCCAAAAGTTACAAAATAAAAGTATTCTTTTAATATAATTCAAAGGACAATTTTTTTTAAGTGAAGTCTAACCCAACTAAGCTTTGATGTCTGCCACCAATCAAGGCAAATCAACCAACCAAAAAAAGAGTGATTGTAGATAGAAGTGAATCAAAGACAATACAAAGAGACAAACAAATAAAATAATTCATTTTTTAAATTCATTGTCTTTGTTCTTCTTTGTCTACTCCACTCATTAATGACATCCCTATCCCTCTCATCCCCTCCTATTTTATCTTTATCACACCACACTAATAATGTACAACATGTTTTTTGATGAGATCCTGATGAGCCTGAGTACATGTCGGAGCTTAACTCTACTTCAATTTAGTTCGAACCAGTTATTCGCACAAGGTTTCTTTTGACATTTGTGGATTCTCACATGTGTATAAGTTGGACTAGGTTGATACATTGATCTAGTCCACATTGATTTTATGGAAGAATACTAAAATGTAGACGTTAAGAAGTAAAGATAAAATTAATGGGAGTAAGTTAGTTTAAGTGGGATTGATTTCTCTTATGAAGCTGGCTAAATCTTCACCTTTGATTGGTGGTGTAAATCTATAACACTTTTTCAATGGTATATAGTACACATTTAGTTTACACCACTTTTTCAATGGTGTATAGTATACAATTTCTTAAATTTGGGCACCATGTAGCAAATCACATAGAAAAAAATTTGGTTATTTTAATCATATTTTTATATTTGATTTAATTTTTAATTGAGAAAATTACAAAAGTAAAAAAAATATTGGCTTACACTGTGTAAAAAAACCTTAAGCTTTTTAAATTTAATTGATGATATTAATAATAAATCATATCCAAATATTGATTATGATAATGAATAATGTGTTAAAATTAGAATAAAATTAATTGAGATAGTACTTAAATTCATTATATCTTAATGAAGTTGATAAATTTA
>JANHAO010027854.1:0-10739 GCA_026873985.1 Saraca asoca
TCATGATGAAATACAAGCTGGTAATATTGCTACCATGCATGTTCGCACTTACAACCAGCTTGCAGATATCCTCACCAAAGCTCTTCTCAAATAACAGCTTGAATTTCTTCTTGGCAAGTTGGGAATTCGAGACTATCATGCTCCAACTTGAGGAGGAGTATTAGGAAATCGTATAAATTTGTATATGTATTTGGCAGTAACTTTAGGAGTTTGTTAGTCTCTCAAAATTTGTATATATATTCTACCTCTTAGCTATTGAAAATACAAGGAAAATACTTAACCACATTTTCTGACAAGAGTTCTGGTTTTTTATTTATAGTATCAAATTATTAATTCATGCAATGCACTTTAAGATAATTATGGGTGTTATATGGTTTGCAAGTTTTCCATCAAACGTACTGATGGCCATAACTATATGCGGCTATGATTTTAAGAAGTCAGGCATGATAAGGAACCCACATCGCACTAGCTTTCCGTAACCTCTTCCATTTTTACATTTTTTTCTTTGGGAGAAGAGGTAATTTTTTTTGGGTTGGCTAGTGTGATAGAATATAGAACAAAGCTAGAAAAAATTAAATACATGCATTGTCAACCACCCAACAATGAACATAAGTAGCTGTCAGTTGAAAGTATTATTTTGTTTGTTTTTTTACTCTTTGGTAATTTTTAGTTTTAACCTTTACCTAACCTCAGTAAGGCTGAAATACTGTCTACCTGCCATTCCAACTTTGAGAATTTCCCATAACACAAAGTGACAAAAGGTATTATTAATTTAGATCATACGTGAATTCAATGTGGAAGAGAAGTAAAAGGACTCAACAAAAATGTAAAACTAAACCACCATCACACATTCCCGCTTTTCTTAGAAAGAGATAAGATTATGGAGATTGCTCCACGTGGCAATTCCTTATTGGTCATAATGATAAAGCTAGCATTCAAATAATTTCAATTTTATATGGCTAGTATTATGTAATGTCATCATTTTATATAGTTAACACAATCAAGGGTCAAAATTTGTCACAACCCTAGATCCTCAATTTCACACCATTGAATTAGAGTATCCAGAATTAACATTATATAAAGCAAGATGAAGTATAAGCAATGCAACGCTAGCAGCAAAATTCTCTTACTAGATACTAAGAAAAGGAGAAAAACATGGCCTCCTCCATTATTTCCACCGCCGCCGTTACCACCGTTAGGGCCAGCATGGTGGTTCCGTTCACCGGCCTCAAGTCGACTGCCGGCTTGCCGATGACCACAAAGACGAATGACATTACCTCTATTGCAAGCAACGGTGGAAGAGTACAATGCATGCTGGTAAGCCAGCTTCATACTATGTAATACAGATTTTGTATTTCTATATACAGAAATTGACTATTTTTTAGTATTTGTTAAACTTTTTATATTATTCTGTGTGAATTTTCAGGTGTGGCCACCAGTGGGCAACAAGAAGTTCGAGACTCTCTCGTACCTTCCAGATCTCGCCCCACCGTCTTTGGCTAAGGAAGTAGACTACCTTCTTAGGAAGGGATGGATTCCTTGCTTGGAATTCGCGTTGGAGGTCAATTTTTTTACACCCTTCTATCATTTTTTTTCTTTTTTTCTTTTATCTGAACTTGAAATTTTAATAAATTTTGTAATCTAACTCAGCTCCATATAATTTAAAAAGAAAAAACTAACTTAAAATATAAAAAACAAGAGTACCCAGGACCCAAGTTTTTAATTATTACTTATTTTTTTAATCAAAAATTCGAGTTCTAATGAATTCTGTCATCGAACTCGGGTATACAGAACTAAAAAAACCAAATTATCAAGATATAAAAAACAATAACTAATACCCAATTTTTAACACAGCAGTAAGACTGAACATTTTAACATGAAATTAATTCATCAACTAAAATATTTTTGATAAGTTAAAAATTAAGTGATAAGGATTTTGGAAAATCTTCTAAGATGTTATCTGGAAAGAGAAATGGAGTATATTAAGGAATCGTGGATATTGACAAAACTACAATTATCGTGATAAAAGCCAAAAAACCCGTGGTCAAAACTTATAAGAAAGTTTTGAAAGTTGATTTGTTTGTTTCAATTTGTGGCTATAAATGCAGCGCCCGTTTGTGTACCGTGAGAACCATAGATCATCAGGATACTACGACGGAAGGTACTGGACAATGTGGAAACTGCCTATGTTTGGGTGCACTGACTCATCTCAGGTGTTGAAGGAGCTTGACGAGGCCAAGAAGACTTACCCCGAAGCTTTTATCCGAGTCCTCGGATTCGACAACAGGCGCCAAGTTCAGTGTATCAGTTTCATTGCCTACAAGCCCGCTGGCTTCCGAAGTTTCTAGTTATTTAGGAACAATTGTTATCCTCTTTTGTTTTATTGGGATCAGTTTGTTTAGATTGTAATAAGCTTTTTAAGAATCTTGTCTTTATATATATATATATATATATATATATATATCATCCTATGTTTTAGATTTCTGATTTCCGGATTTCCAAACGGAAATGAATGGATGAGAACCTAATGAATACACGGTTTAGTTCTCATCAAATTACATGGGATCAGAGCCCACCATTACATGTGTTTTTACTGGAATGGTTTGAATTTGAGCGCGGGACTTGAGCTATTAAGGTCGCCAAATTGTGATGCACAAAAATTTAAATGTGTGACAATAAATTAGAGAGGTGGCCAACAAAACAATAACACTAATTGTAGAATTCCTTTCCTAAAACAAGGAGGATGCTTCTTCGGAATTTCTGGTCCCCAAATCCGTATCCACAGTACTCACAAAAAAAGGTAAATAAATGTAACATCTCAAATTTGATTATTCAAAACAACGGTTAGATTTCAATCACATAATTTTAAAAATTAATTTAAATTGTTGGAATAATCATTACAATCAAATCTGAAATATAATAAGTTTTAATTATGTACATAGCATATTTTAGTATTATTTTTATCAAAACATGCCTTACTTAATGTTTAAATTTATTGTAAAATCTACATCAATTATATTTGATGATTGATGGATATTTTGATATAATTAGTCATGTTCTAAAAAGTGTTAAGAGTGAACCACTAAAAAAAGTATCAAACCTAATCATGTAACTTAAAAGATTAATAAAAAAAATATTTTAGTAATCATACTTAATGTTTATATATTTTAAATCTAATCTATTTGCGCTTGACAGTAAATACACACAATAATATACAGTGCTGCTCTATATATGACCAAAAGGAAAAAGTGGAACGTGGCGTCACCTTTGCTGCATTTGGTAGTACGAAGTCTGTCTAAGACATCAATGGGCAGAAAATTGCTTGAAAATGTGATTACAACTCATGATTTTTTGTAAACCTTTCTAAATTATAATTTCACTCAGTACAATTGTGACCAAGAAACGATGGAACTTTCAAAACCAAATAAATTGAATTCATCTTAATTATTCTAAGTGAACAACTCGAAGACCTTTCAATGCACTTTAAAGAGTCGTTTGAGGTCGTCTAATTTGCAACTTAATGGAGTGTTTAACTAGGAAAATAATGTTGTGAATCATTCATTTTGACTATCTCTAAAGAATTTATGTTGCAACTTAAAAAATACAATAAAATAAAATATAATCAACCCAATTTAAAAGAAAAAAAAAAGAAAAGTATTTTTCAAAAATCTATTTCAATTCACGAATGTTGACTGGTTAAATGATTATACAATTTGATTTGATGACAATAATGATCTTGGTTCAAACTTAATACTGATTTAATATAGCGATTAAAATTTAAGTTATAATATTTTTTAAATATGTTAGATTGTACTTTTAAAATATTTCAATAATTAATTATAGGTAATAAACTCTATTAAACAAAAAATTGTTTTGAGTAATTTTATTTTAATTAAGATTATAAAAAAATATTTAAATTTATACACATATTATCATCATTGTTATCTTCTTTTATCATAATTGTCTTTATCTCAATAACAAAGAAAAAAAATTTCTATTAATTATTGATTTCTCTTTCTTCAATATACTTTTTAATAATTTAGTAAAAAAATGAATTTTCTATATGACACAGTCCAAAATAATAAGTGAATTAAACTTTAATTGTTCGATCAATGGTCGATTGGTCAAGGCTTAATGAAGAATCAACATTTAGCACAGGCTACCTCCTATTGATCAACTACTCTCATTGATTGAATGTCCTAGAGCATAAGTTCATTAGTCAAGAACTTCATGAACTAACAGTTCAGCTAATGCTTAACAAAAGGTGTTATTAAGCCTATATAAAACAACGTGACATTAGCAATCTTTAAGTGAGATTCTCTTAACGTCATCAATGCATTATAAACACGTGGTAATAGTTTATTCTTTCAAAAATACACTAATTAACATGTTTGACACCTATATATACCTACAGGTATTCTTCTTCTCAGATTTACATATTTAATGAAACTTTACTCAAATATTAATTTAAACATCGGAATGTGTTCGGTGAATCACTTTCATCGTGTGCGACTAACTTTCTTGCACTTTCAAGTTATTATTTGATCAATAATTGTAGGGAATTTCAGTATATATCATACAAAGAAAAAGAAATTATTTATAATAGATCATCAAATAATATTATCAAATATAAAATAATTTCTATAATTAATTATTTAAAAATAATTGTTAATAATTAATTATATTTATAATTAATTATTCCAATTTTATGTAAAATGATTCCTTACCCTTTGTTTGGAATGACTAAAAATAAGATTTTATTTCATTTCCAAATGAATTTCCTTTTTAAATGGTGTTTAGATTTAAGTTAAAAAGTATTTTATTTCATTTATAATTTCTGTTTTAATTACATTTATACTATTATGAAATTTATCAAATTTATCCAAGATTTCGTTAGAATTCATTATTTTGCCTAAAATATATATTATATCATATATTTTATTCTTATTCTAATATTTTATTTATCATGATACCATCAAAATTTATTATTTAATTGAATTTAATGTATTTATCAATATGTCTTAAATAAAAAAAAATTATTTATAAATAAATTGAAATCATTATTTTATACTTAGTTTTCAAATAACAGAATTTATTTATAAATACAATAAAATGAATTCGATTGAAATGAAATGAAATCTAGAAAACTTTCATTACATTAGTCAGGGCTGGTTTTCATTCAATTGGTCAGTTCGATGGGATTTTCAAAACAGTAATTCCGAAGTCCTATTCAAGCCAGATTAATAATTATTGAGAGCTGGACAACACGTATCTAAGGATTAAAAACCTTCGTCGAAACATTCAAAGTAACCTTTATGCTTGTGTCTGTTTAAAGGTAAATTGAACATTCTGAATGTTTTGACTGGGCTTAGTATCTACCTCATAAACTATAATTTGTAAAGTGTCTGAATCTTTTCGTTTTACTTTTATCAAGTTAGATTTTGTTGGAAGGACATCTATACAAAATTGTTTCAATCTCCTTTAAGAGTATTATTACTTAATTACATTTATTTTAATTTACTTACTTTTATGAATTAAAAATTTGACATGTTTAATTTAAATTGACTCCGGTATATTTATTTATTCTACCTATACAAATTATACTAATAAATGAAAAGGAGAGAATCAAAATAAAATTGAAGGGTTAAGGTATGGTATTATTATTTGTTCTGATCTTACCAAATAATATGATTTTGTATGGAACTTAAAATGCAGTTTTTTTTATTGGTAACATGATCTCCCTAACATTATTATTATTAGGGTTCTCTTTCCATATATACACCAAATTTTTTTAAAAAAAAATCGAATTAATATATGCTCTTTTGATTTTTTTATTAAAAATTGAAACTCTTTATATAAAATCTTATAAATTTATTATTAAAAATTGTAATTTTTCATAGAAATTCAATAATTTGTTTGTTACAATTTTTTACATATCCATTACAACCAAAAATTCATATACATTTATAAAATTATAATATTTTATCTAAAAAATTATAAATTTTATGACTTTTATATCTCTAATATAAAAAAGTCACAAACTCTCTCAAATACATATAATAGATTATTATTATTATTATTATTATTATTATTATTATTATTATTATTATTATGTAGTGGGCCATTAGTAGATGTGAAGTATTCGGTGGTCTTGACATGTGATTGAAAACTTGGCCCAACCTCTTTTAGATGGAATTGGACCCTATTGATAACTACACCTGGGGATGTGGCCATGAAAATATCACGAAACTGATAAAATTATACGAAGTTTCCCTTTGTTTACTGCCAATGCCAAATTGTACGTATTCACAAATTCACGGTCCATAAATTGTCCGTATCAATGGAATATACCTTTTTGAAACGAAAAGCTAAACAAAAAAAGAGACAAACAAAAATATCTATATGGTTTTAGAAAATATGAAAGTCGCATGACTTTCTGTGATATAGGACCATTTTCTTTCATTTCTTGTTCAAAAATCATAATCCCCCCTTGCAAGTCATAAAAGAAATATTTCATTTTATTTTAAAATGAATTCCTTTCTCAATAATATTTGAATTTAAAGTTAAAAAAAATGTTTCATTGATATATATTTTAATTAGATTTCAGCCAATGTAAAATCTTTTAAATTTGTTAAAAATTTTATTAGAATTTATTTCATTTAATATAAAATAATATTATATAAATAACATTATTCTTATTTTGACATTTTATTTATTACAATATCGTCAAAAATTATCTTTTAAATTTTTTAATATATTTCAAATAAAAAATTATTTATAAATTAATTGAAATAATCATTTTTAACTGTATTTTTAAATATTAAATTTTATTTGCAAATGATTTAAAATCAATTCTGCTGAAATAAATTAAATTCAATTAGCAAAGCAAGTATAAATTGAAGGCTCATGGCATTAGTGGCCTCAAGTTATTTTTTCAAAAAATTTTGAGAGGAGAAAGAAATGAAAAAGAAAAAAAATGGCATTGATAGTGACGTATCAGCTATGCGATCTACACTGAATCGAGTCATGGTGGTCAACATGAAAGCAAAGAAACAGAAGTAGCATTGTCATGGCCATAATTGAGGTTAAGGTTAGATGATTTTTCATTGTTTGTTTCTCTGGTTGCATTTTGGTGACGGTAGACGACAGTCGCCACAACATTTGATAACAAAAGAAAAAAGAGAAGAAGTCTTATTCATCAATTTGTTTTGTTCTTTTGTTTGAATTATGTGATCTGCTTATATATTACTATGATAAGAAAAACTCTAAAATTGTTGTCAATGGAATTTGTCTCATATATTTCAGAAAAAGAACTAAATGAAAATAGGAGGATTTATATCTAAATTAATACGGATTTAATTTTAATGTGTTTACAAAATAAGGAAACTTTACACTATTAATTACTCGTATATTTTATATTATTAAAAATTGTTAAAATTATTTATTATTAAATTTTTATTTTTTTAATGATGTGACCCTTCTTATTTATTATTATTTTAAAAATTTTACACTGCCAATTTAAAAAATAATATATACATGTAGGAGTTTAAATTTGATTTATTGTTAAATAAAAAATATCTTATACTATCTATTAATAAAAAAAATGTTATATCATTAAAAGATAACAATAATTAAAATTTTTTATTAATATTAAGAAAATTTTATATTGATTAAAAATTAAATTTAAATATTATATATATATAGAGAGAGATATAACAAAAATTGATTCTTGCAAATACCAAACTCGCCTTCATCCAATCCTCACGTTGGTAACTTTTCCCACTTTTTACACAGGCACATACTTTGTGTCGCCGTACTTTTTGTCTCATAGTGCTAGTATATCAGTAGTGGGTAAAAAAAAAAAAATGTTAAACTCACGGGTACCTTTGAACGTTAATTTTAGGCACATTCCCATAAAGTTATGAGTCTTACACATTTTTTTTTTTTGCAATCAAATTTTCTGAAATTGATCTTATTTTATTTTATTTGTAAATAAATTTTATTGTTTAAAATTTATGTCAAAATAATAATTTTAATTTATTTATAAATAAATTTTTTATTTAATATATATTAAAAATATATATATAATTCAATTAAAAAAGTAAATTTTGATGATATTATAATAAATAAAATATTAGAATAAAGTGAAATAAATTTTAATAAAATCTTTAATAAATATGATATATTTTATAATAATACAAATATAATTAAATCAAGAATTATAAATAAATGAAAAAAAATGAAATTCCTTTTAATTTAAATCCAAACATCATTTAAAAAAGAAATTCAGTTGAAAATGAAATGACATCTTGTTTTTAATTATTTCAAACAAAAAATAGTTAAATTGATTGTAAATATAAAATTATAAATATGAATGATAAAGATAAATATAACATTACTCTTTGTTTATATATATATATATATATATATATATATAAACCATCATAATCAACTTGTTTATATACACTCCTTTTTTATAATGATATTTTAAACTATGTTTATTTAAATAATTTTTTTATTTAAGTGATTTTGAAGTCAAACTTATTGTTATTTTAATGAGTTTGAATTTATTCTATTATGAATATAAAATATTTCACATTAGTAAATTAAAAAATTGCATATTATTTTAAAAATAAAAATAAATAAAAAATTTATGCAATCAATTAATAATTTTAAGAATTTTTAAGGTTTAAAAGTTCTTTGGACTTTTGATGGTCAAATTTAAATCCTACCCTTTTTTTTTTTACTAAGGAAAAGAGAGAGCAAGGACAACGTATCTTTCTTGACATGACTCATTAACTACATTAAATTTTTATTCTCTTAGATAAAATAATGATAATATCATTAAGTCAACTACGATAAAATCAAATTATATTATATTTATCTATTCACACCTTAATATAATTATACCTTTTTATAATAAATTTCATATGGGAATCAATTTTTTTGTTGTGCCCCAGTTTTGAAACACAAGGGCATCTGATCACTCAGTGCCGAGCATTTAGATAAGTAATGACGGCCAAACATTAGACCATGCATCACATGACCAATTGAGCCATTAAATATTTATGCACTAAATAAAATAACTTTTTTATATAACTTTATACATTTAATTTCATTTATTATAAAACTTTCTTCTATACAAGACACATTTCATAAATAAAGAATGCAAGACAACTTCCCATAACCCCTCCTATTCTACACCTATTGGTTCTTTAGTTGTTCCCTCTTGAATTATATCAGAAAAGAATAAGTTAACAGCTCAGTAAGTAGAAACGTCACTTCCTCAAAGGTAGAGTTACAACGCATTGCTGATGAAATAACAAAACCATGTACATACAAAATTGATTACAACGTTCCTCGTAAAATCTGGTACGTATACTAGAAATCTAATAAAATTTTAATATATTTGAAATAGTCATAAACTCCCTTCTTTATCGTTGAAGACCCCTTTGGGCATCCAAATGCAGTGTAAAAAAAAAAAACCACTGATTCAACACCAAACAAAATTGAAATGAGATTTAAAGAGGGGACAGCTGAACAGGTAATCCATTAAATCAATCAACGGGTGATATTGATTATTTTAATTAACATCAAATAAGATTTTGTCATATAACCTATAACACTGTATGCTTTTAAGTTGCACTCCTAATACTACAAAATTCCATTTTAACATAAAATACATCTTAATTATATTCATAATATTGCTTTCTCATCCTAATATTTAATTACTACAATATTGTCAAAAAAATTTAATTAAATTTTTATCCTCAATATTTTGAAAATAAATCATTTATAAATTAATTAAAATTATTATCTTTGACATTATTTATCAACATTAAAATTGGTTTGCAAATGACTTAAAATAAATTTTACTGAAACAAATTGAATTAGAAAAATTAGTTCCAACCCAAGCATAAATTAGTGGCCCTGAATTGTTTACTTTTAAAAAAAAAAAAAAAATTGAGGGTAGAAAGAAATGAAAAAAGCGGTATTGATATTGACATATCAGCTATGTGGTCCTCACGGAATCGAGTCATGGTCGTCAAACATGAAAGCAGACAGAAATGGCACTCTCATGGCCATTGTTGAGCTTGATATATGATATTTCATTGTTTCTTTCTGTTGCTGCAGTTTGGTGACGGCAGATGACATACGACAATTTTTTTATTGAAAGAGAAAAAGAGAAGTCCTATTCATTTATTTGTTTTCTTATTTTGTTTGAATTATGTGATGTGCTTAGGTTTACTATAACAACGAAATACTCTGAAATCAATGGGATTTTGGTTCGAATTCTATTTTTATAAAATAAAATAATTTTTTATTTATATTTTTATCTTATTTAAATTTAAATTTTGATTAGATAAATATTTTAATCAAATAAGATATATCTTAATACTTAATATTATTATGATTAAGTTAGACTTATCTCTTGATAAGGGTTTTGATTTATAAATATTTATATTATATAAAATTTGATTGAGTTGTGAAAGTTTGTTTTTATAACACCTTAAGGGGGTTTCTTCATATTCCATAATTTTCTCTTACTCTTTGTTGACACCAAAATCTGGGCAATTAGGTTGCTTTGGTTCAGCCCCCCTTACTGCGTGTTGGAGTAAGGTTTCGGTAGAACAAGTAAAAAGCTTTTAGAAGAATGACTCAAAAGAAAGGGAAACACCAGGAGTTTTTACGTGGTTCGGCGAAAGCCAATGTTGGGCCCCTACGTCCACTTTTTCTTT
>JANHAO010027855.1:0-10742 GCA_026873985.1 Saraca asoca
AATTATATGCATTTGTGTTAAGTTGTGTTACATGGTAAGGCTTGTAGTGGGTTTCCTGAAGGAAAGGGGTTCCTGATGGTAACCTACTACGCCGGTCACGGGTCCAGGATTTGGGTCGTGACATTTATTTAAGTCGAAAGAGTAGTTTTCTTATTTATGTTGTCCATTTTACTTTTTATTTCTATATTTTTTAACAAAGGATATATATATATATACATATAGAGGGCTAGGTTTCAATTCAATCAACTATAGTTCATTTTTGTCCTCCACTTTCTCTTCTTTGACATAAGCTACTTTTTCCTTTCTAAAAGGAAATTTCTTAGTTGTTCTCTTCTTTACTTTATGCAATTGTTCAATTTGCCTTACTTTCTTTGCTACTTGAAATATAATGATTATTTGCTAATTTATTAGTCTTTTCTAATTGTGAAATCATGGCCTGCCTTCGAAAGTTTTACTATATCAGATTCTATTATCTGAGCAAAACAATGGCTCCTTGCTTGTTAAAACTAGTACAGGTAATCATCGACACTTTCTATATATGATTTTTTTTATACCTAGTAAATCAATTAAATTAATTCTTATCTCACCTCTACAGAATTGATTGTGGAATTATTTCTCATATTGTGCCCAAGAATGCACATAATTTGATGGCAAACTAGTACCAGGCAAAAGCAAATTTAGTTACAAAAAGAGGGAAAAACTTCATTTTCAAGTACTCATTTCCTACAAGTTAGCTATGTATTCAATTATTAATTAATTGTTTTCACTAGAAAATGTAACACCCGAAAAATTTTATGAAAATAAAAAGAAAATTTAAAAATAAAATTAAAATTGAAAAAGGACTAAACTGTAAAATCGGTAAGGATGAAATTGAAAAGATTTCTGGATGATGGGCCTTAGTTGAGGCGGCACAAAAGCTTTGGACCCTAGTGTAAGTCTGTTAAGACTTTAAAGGCCAAAGTGAAAAATTATATAAATAATTTTATTTTTAAAAAGGGACCAGCCCCTTTCCTGGGAAGCCAGCCTTTCGGCCCCAAGTCTTCTTCTTCTTCTTCGATTTTCGGCCTCTCTCCGAAACCTTCTGAAAGGTGCTCAACGCCGGCATACATTTGACCGTCCTCTGAGTCCTGGCACATCGCCAGAGCTAAGGCGGTTTCTGCATCCTTCTTCTTTTCTTTCTGGTTTGCTCATTTCAGAAAGCTATATTTGCTGGCAAACTTCGCACGTTCGGCTATGTTAGCTATGGTTGTCGTCCGGCCACTCCCTTACTAGTGGTCATTCTCTCTCTTCTTTCCGACATGACTATGGATTGGGAAAGTTGGCAGCAGCACGGCTTCTTCTTCTCCCCTATTCTTCAGCTGGTTCGGCCAACCATGGGTTCAGGGCCGCCGTCAACATTTCGGCCTACGACGAGCTGAAGGGAGAAACTTCAGGACTAGGTGAGTAATCCTAGATCATTAGTTTTATTCTATAGTACTTCAATTGAAAGTTGTAAAGAAATTTATGTGAATGGATGAAAATGAATAGTGATGAAATTGGGAGATTTCTTGATAATATAATTGGGATGTTTCTGGTAAAACATAGATTCTATACTGCTTGATGTTTCTTCAAATTTTATAATCCGGATGTGAGTTGATAGTTTGTTTTACTTGTATGTATAAATTCTGGTTGTTGTCTGGTTTGCTGTTGAAATTTTGGTTGCTGTATAAATGTTAGTTTTTGCTGTTTGCTGTATAAATATTAATTTGCTGTTTGCTGTATAAAATTTTGGTATGTTGTATTTTGGTTTACTGTATTCTGGTTGGCGATATTCTGGATTGTTGGTTACTGTATAAGTTTTGGCTTGCTGAGTAATTTTAGTTGTTGTAAGTGTTGCAATTTAGATGTATTCCGAATAAATTATGAAATTGGTAATACTTAAATTTCTATAAGTTTTACACTTTGAAGTGAGTGGATAGTCCCACCCTTACAAATGTTGTCTTGTATTGAAAAGTGATTTCATGGAATAATAAAGTAGTAGTTTCAATAACTTGGAATACCAATGGTAATTTATTCTGAGGTATTATTCGTATTTAAAATATATATTTTGGATAACAATATTTTTTATATAAAAAGTTTGAACAATTTGAGACCCTGAACTCAATGGAAATCTATTGGTAATCGGGTAACATCTGTAAACAGCCTGTATGGCCGAATAGTACAGTAACTGGCCTAAAAGGAGAAAATAGCCCAATGGGCAGTAATGAAAAATGAGACTGATAAATATGAGTATACCATATCTGTGGTAGGTAAAAAGGAAATACTGATAAATGATAATGTCACAATTACCAATAGAAGATTCCTTATAATCCAGGTGTAGATATTGTTATCTACATTTTGAATGAAAAAGAAAATAGAACTGCTTGAGTTAACTTTGAAAATACTTCGATTGATTTAAATATATTTTGACATTGTTATTCACAAATACAAAAATTAAAATAGCTTATTTAACTAAGGATCCATTGGTAATTCTTTGGCAACCCGTAAGTGCACTTGTATATATCAGTTCTGATTTATAGGAGGAATAAGAGGGTGATCTGACCAGGTTTTGATGTGGTTGGATATGGAGATCTATTTTTGGTTCCCTATTAGATTCCTTTGGGTTCGGAACTACTGGTTATTCACAGGAACCCTCAAGTGCACTTGTGACCACTCGGTGTCTGTTAGAGCAATAAGGGGAGGGTGAAATAAAATGATATATCTGACTGGTGTTGTGGATAGTAGGGGTGATCTGATCGGTTCTAGTTACATGCTAGAATTATCTGGATCCAATGAATATACCTTTAAAGAAAAGAAATAAGTTTTAAAAATTTTACTTATATAAAATTTTGGATTATGAAAGAGCTATTCTAAGAAATACAAACCTTTCTATGGATTTCATATAATCAATTTGTAAATTAACTTTCGTTCTTTGGTGGACTACTCCGTAAACATTTGAAACTCCTTCAATGGAACTAAAGGAATAAAATAGTGAACGTGTATAACAGTAAATATATAGAAACAGTGAAAAGTAGAATAATACTATGGGTTAAATAAACAGTTCGGGCCATTACGTGTATGTTTTACGGCTACGTATTCTTTGATGGGCATATAGCCCCTATTTATAATTGTGAATGCTTTGTATAAATTGATATTATAATTCAGCTGTTAAATAGAAATACCTACTATATTATATTATGTATATGATTGGATTCTGGATGCCCAGCAAGTTGTTGGTGTCTAGTCTGGGCCACTGTATATCTGTTTATTTATTATACAGGTTTTGATGGGCATGTGACCCTTATTGTGTATTAAGGCCTCGAGCCTAGGCATGCAGATTATAGGGGAAATTCTACCGAATTGTTGATAGAAATAAAAGTGTATCTATAAGTCAATATGCATAATTAGGCTTATAGGAGGTTTCTTACAGGTGACCTTCTACGCTAGCCACGCACTCCCTGGGCAGGTCATGACAGAAAATGTGATAAATTTTGGCAATTTAAATCTTTTTGAAGGCTCTATCTGATTTATCCATTCTGAAAAAGCATCCTTATAATTTGGATAAGCACCTTGTCCTCCTATTTGGTTCAATAATTGTTCAACCAAGAATTGAATATTATGTTCTAATCTTTAAAAAGATTAGATTATGGTTTATTTTCACTGGGATCTATATGTTATCATTAATTCGGTCATTAATTTATATTCTATCTTCTCTATATTGAAGAATTTTAACCTGACTATATTATGGTCGTTTTATTTTTTGCTCTTCATTTTTGACATTTTTTACTCCCAAACCTTCATTACAACAATTGTGGTAGTTATGATCGTTATTTCAACCATAGTTGTTAATTCGGTTGCCGCTCAAATGGGTTTCTATCCTTTTCAACGTCTGATTCATTATTTGCTAGTTTAAAGTATTATTTTCTAACATTGATTGAAATATAGTCATAATTTGTTGCGACATCATGTTCACCATATAATGG
The DNA here is from genome assembly GCA_026873985.1 of Saraca asoca. NCBI lineage: Eukaryota > Viridiplantae > Streptophyta > Magnoliopsida > Fabales > Fabaceae > Saraca > Saraca asoca. Next base: position 4,002 of record JANHAO010027855.1, read on the forward strand.
TTATTTTTGTCCATCTATTGTCGAAATATGATGATATTTTGAAGATTCAAACCAGAAGGATTTCCCTAATAAATTGTATCCATTTATAAGAAGTACGACATACCATAAGGCATTGGCCCATCGAATATTGGTTCACCATAGTCTCATGGTCCATTCCCAACCAAGTTATTGTTATTAGTCCAGTTTCTACTTGGCTTCTCTTGTTGGTTTCAACTAATTTTGATTCTAATTCTAGTTGTTTCTCTATATATTATTTTGATTATTATTACCAATCATATTTTCAGCAAAACTGACATTATTACTACCATTTTCATTATCAATAGGCCTCTTTTTGTTTTGAAAACCATTTTGAGAGCTTGTAGTTGACATATTTTCATAATTACTTAATAAATCATTCCACATCTAAGGATCATATAATGTCAGAAACTAGAAATACTTTAACAATGTCCCACCAGGCATACCAGTTTGTTTTAAGTCAAATTTTGCAGGTTAGAAAGCTTCAATTTCAAGATGGATTCTCCATAAAAAAAAAAAGGGTGAAATTCTAATCTTTTATAGAATCCCTGTGAAGAAATATAGTTACACACAATAAAAAGTAAAAATTTTACTCCAATTAGTTGTAAATACATTAAAAGGACGCAAATTAGTGCATGTAATTACAAGTATGGAAGTGATGAAAGATTTTTAAAAAGTTATATGAGTTGGCAGAGCGCTGAAGAAGGTAGTAAAGCGCTATAGGGCACAGCATGTTTGAAATGAGTTGTTTTAACTAATAAAAGATCCTTTTTTTTAGTCCACTAATCCCTATTTATAATAATCATAAATAATATCTTCTAATAATCACTTTCAAAAATTTACTTTTATAAAAATGGGCACGTGTTCCAAAAGGATAAAAACTAAAAAGAAATGAAAAACAAAATAGTTAAGTGGTGAGATAATTATTAAATAATTACCGTCCACGTTTCTGGCATATGTTTACTTTGACTTCATCAGCTAACCGCTCTCTTTTGCCAATCTATTTTGACTCTAAGTGTGTGGCTAACTTGCTTGGGTCATTTTTATAAAAAAAAAAAAAAAAAGGGGCTAACAATAGACAAAAGAATTGCATATTTAATAAGCCCTTAAAAAAATCATGAACAAATATTATAAATTTGTGTGCTAAAAAAAAACTTAGTTCAAATATAATAAATAAAACACAAGAAATCAAGAAGAAAAAAAATATAAATGAAAGAATTTTAGTCTCATCTTAATTCTTGATTTCCTAAGATGAAATTGATTTTTTATTCAAATTTTAGTATTTATAATAACAGAGAAAAAGAAATACAAATTTGTAAATATTTTATATTACTTTCTAATTAGGTTCTACAAAAGATTTTTTAATCCTTGAGATAGTTGAATAATTAAATACTATTTAATTTAAAATTCTCATTTTTAACATAATAAATAAATATTTAAAGAATATTTCATCCAATACAAACGATATTTGTGTAGTTTTCGTGTGTGTGTGTGTGTGTATATATATATATATATATATATATATTTCTCTCTTTCAAGGATGTTTGTGTAATTTTTTATCCACTAAGAGAAATAAGTGTATTTTTCTCTTTTAATAACCTGAAGTAACCAAGTTTTGTCTATCGATGAAAAATCAATTTTGAGTCAGAATTATTTGTCTATCACATATCCAGTAATAATCATTTTATTACGTATATATGTCTGGTTCAGCATCAACATAATCTATATAATTAATTATGAATGCAGCTATAAAAAAGCAAATAGTGCAAAGCAAATTTAGAAGATGGTGCAGATGGATCTGCTAGATTTTGAGAAAGTTTACTTATTTTCACTAATAATGTAATTTTTATGTGATCTTTTTCAATCAATAACTACAATAATTATTAATTTTTATGTGATCTTTTTAATTAATAACTATAATTCATTATTTTTTGCCACATTTTTTTATATAATTTCAAACTTAAACTCATAGACATTCATATATACGTACATATAGAAAAAAAAAGCATTAACATTCGTATTTCCTTCGTGATACACACATCACAAAAAAATCTACTGCCACATAGTTTTAAAATTAGGTGCTTTTGCTTGCACTTGATTCAAATATTATGCGAAATCTATCTGATATAAAGAGGCCAATTAGACATAAAAAAGTAACACAAGGGACAAAAAGAATCCTGAACCTTTTTTCGACAGATTCCATCCCATTTCATTAGCACACTATAGCAAGCAAAACTCATTCCATCAAATTACCAACAAACATAAGAAAACATACACCACTTTTATTTTTCTAAGTATGCAAATTAAACAAGATAAATGCATAACAAAGAAATTCTTATAGCTCTTATTCCTATATACACATCACCATCCAACTCAGTGAAAGAAAAAACAGAACATAGATTCAAATGCTACGCATCTTCAAAGCCCTCCTTCCTTCAAAGATAATCCTGTATTGCTCTTCTTCTTGACTCCTCTCTCTTTCTTCTTCCCCTTCTCTCTTCCCTTCCCTCTCTTCCTGCTCTCTTCTGGCTGCTGCTTTTTCTTGTTTGCTCCTACCCTCCTCTTGATCTCTTTGCTCTCTTTCTGCTTCTTCTTGTTCCTCTCTCTTCCTTGCTTCCTCCTCCTCCTCCTTCTCTTCTTCCCTCTTTCTAGCTTCCTCTCTTTCTCTCTCTTGTTCCTCTCTCCTTTTAGCTTCTTTCTCCTCTCTCTTCCTCGCTTCTTCTCTCTCTTTGGCTTCCTCTCTTTCTCTAGCCTCTTCCTCCTCTCTCTTCCTCTCTTCTTCTCTCTCTCTTGCTTCCTCTCTTGCTCTCTCTTCTTCCTTTCTCTTTCTGGCCTCTTCCTCCTCTCTCTTCCTCTCTTCTTCTTCTTCTTCTCTCTCTCTAGCTTCCTCTCTTTCTCTCTCTTCTTCCTCTCTCTTTGTAGCCTCTTCCTCCTCTCTCTTCCTCTCTTCTTCTTCTTGTCTCTTTCTAGCCTCCTCTTCCTTTCTCTTCCTCTCTATTTCTTCAATCATCTTCCTTTCCTCTTCCTCGGCACATGAAACACACCCCAATATGGTGGAATCATCGTGGGAGTCCAAAATCCGATCAATTGTTATCTTGGTAACATTGACAGAAGCAGCCAATACCCTTTTGTCCAGAGTCTGTAGCACCGACCTCTTTCCTGCTAAAAACTGAGGATGATTTTTCTTTGTTGCTGTGCTGAATCCCATGAAAACAAATGAGTCGTTGTTGAATGACATTTGAACCATTGGATGGAACCTTGAAACCACAAAAACATCTTCTTCCCTTGCCATGAACCTCATGTCTTGGCGATTTGGCTTGCCCGTATTGCCGCTACCATGTACTACTCTAACCATGCCTTTCCCCTGCAACACTACTGCTATCTCAGTTGCCCATGGATTCCAATGTGGCCCCATCATTGACCCCTTTGTTCATGATTCAGCCGGAAAAAAAAAAAAAGAAAACCATTAATATAACTATAAGAACAACAAAAATAACAGAAGTCATACTACATGTATACATTCCATGTCAGGAAAACGAGCATGTAGCAGTTCTCGAACAACATTATAGTCAAATCAGATATGCATAAATCGGATAAAGCTAAAACCATAAAATGTGTAGTAAAATTGTGTCTACAAGTCAGCATTTATCACATAGTATAATGGGAAAGAGATTAAGGCATTTGGGAATGTACGGATAATCACTAACCGTAGTCAAATTCACCATAAAAAATCCCAAGTGGGTGGTCTTCAATGATTTCAATTGTTTCTTGGCCACTGTTAGGCTCCAACCATTACAGTTTTGGAAATCAGGATCTTTATCAAAGATGTTATATTTTTTGATTTTTTTACTGTTGGATGCCATGCCACCGTCGCCTCCTAAAACTCTGTTCAGAAACCAAGCCTCAAAATCCCAAGTATTACTTTCCTCCTGTGAAACCGCATGCACTATTGCGGGGATCTCCGTTCTGTTTGTAATTGCTTCAATCAAATCCTTTGGTACCTTTAAAAACCAGAAAATTGCTTAAGTAAACTACTGATTCCTATTTCTTTCACATTTTATATACATAAATGACCCAAATATATGATACAACTGAGTAATGGTAATTGGACTTATCGGGGTACATTTTAGCGCACTCGTGATGAAACTGCTAATTACGTTAATAGAATAAGAAAAATAGGAAAGGCATAAGATCTACAAATAATCGTCGTCCCACAGATCCCTCGAGTGAGGATATTGTGAAGCACAAAGTGTGGGTGAAGCGTTTTTCTCCAAATGTGCATAATTTGATAAAAATCTGTCTAGATAGTTGCCATTGTGCTTCTGAGTTCTGTTTGGAGCTATATGTATACCTCAAAAGCTGCTTGCAAGATTTTCTTATCGAAGCCTTGAAACAGTTCACTGATGCTTGAGTAAGCACCGATTAATGGGTCCTGCATTAGGAATTTACACGAACAAACAGCTTAGGAACCAAAGTAGCTCATTTATAGGTAGTTCTAAGTAAAAGTAAAATGTTGAAAACACAAGATGAGATGTTCTTACGTAATAGTTATCATCTGTGTTGGCAAAAATGGCATAGACCCTAAGTTTTGTTCTTTCTGGCTCCAAGTTGCTCTGTAAATAGAAAACAGAGCCCGCTCTAAGACTGGCAACATCTCCTCGCCGTAAATTTACCCTGCTAACATCACCATCCTCAGCACAAGTCAGCTTTCCACTCCCTGCAATCCCAACAATTTGAATGCAATGAAGGATATTCATGTTGAACGAATAGGTCAAGTTAGACAGGGCTAAGAATGGTACATAGAGATGACAAGCACATATATAGCTCATCAAACTGAGAACCTCAATTGATGAACTAATTAAGTTTTAAAAATGGGTGAGATGCAAGAGATCATAAACGTACCGGTATGAACATAAAATACCATATCTGCGTGGAGAAGTACAGGGAGAAAGAGAGAGTTTGGCTCCAACGTAAAGAACTGAAGATGGTAGGGTGATGATTTCTGTCCATCTGTGATGTTAATGGCGGTGATCTTTCCATATTCACTGACAGTTAATGTCCTCCTTTGTTCTCTCTTCACCACAGGCCCCACATCGGCTGCTAATGCCTTTCCACCCAAGGAAAGTGTAATAAAGATCAGACACAGAAATGAAAATGGTGAAGCTAAGAGAGATTTCGGATGCTCCATTTTCAAGTAAATTGAAGCTCAAAGAATAAGGGTGTGAGTGATTTTGGATTGGCAAAGGTGGCTCTATATAGTAAGTGTGACCAGGTATTTGAGCAGTACGTGTCTTGCTTATGGGCACGTGGCATTGAAATGTACAAATGGCAGATCCAAGTCTGTGCCACAACTAATGAAGTACTGGAGAACCATTCTCATCCCAAATTTAGGAGTTTTACAGGTTTTTGTTTTCTCTCTAAAGCCAACAAAAAGGTTAATATACTCTTTGAACTAAATTCTTCTAAAATTTAATCTTATTAATTTAACCTTATTATGTTTTAAAGACGATTGAGTTGCATTAGGCGTGAATAATTGACCTTCAAATGAAGGTCTCATGCTCCTAGTAGACGCCACAAGGATTTAAACCAATCTTAATCCTTAAAAGCATGATTCTTTATTGTTATCATTAACGTTAGCATTTGCTGATTCCGGAACTACTCAGGGAGACAAGTTACAGAGCCACTGGAAGGAGAGATTCTAGCATGAAAGATTCCACCACAATAATTTCTCCACTAAAACACTAAAGGCGCGTTTGGTTTGTTATTCTTTTTTTCGTTATTGTGAATCATGATTTCTGAGAATATTAAAAATGTGTTTGGTTTATCTCAAATATTCTTGAGAATATTAGACATCCTCACGTTTGGTTCTAATATAATTTTCCTGGGAATCTTGACATTTTTTAAAGAAATACCCATATTTATTTTAAGTTAAAAAATAGAGAGAATAAGAGAAAAAGTGTGAGAGAAATGATGAAAGAGAAAGTGTGAGAGAGAATAAGAGAGAGAATGAGAGATGGGATAAGAGAGAAAGTGAGACAGAGGGATGAGAGAGAAAGTCTGAGAGAAAGAATAAGAGAGAAAATGTGAGAGAGGATGTGAAGAAAAGGATGAGAGAGAAAATAAGAAAGGGAATAAGAGAGAAAGTGTGAGAGAAAGTGAAAGAGGAGATGAAAGAGAAAGTATGAGAGGAGATGAGAGAGAAAGTGATAGAGGGGATGAAAGAGAAAGTGTGAGAGATGACAAGAGAGAAAATACGATAGAAAGGATGAGAGAGAGGGGATGAGAGAAAAAGTGAAAGGTATATATGTCTTTTTTCTCATTAATGAGGGGTATATATATCTTTTTTTTCACAAAAATATTCCCATGCTCATGGGAGACTAAGATTCTCACCTCCCCCATATGAATATTTTTGTAGGAAAGTTATCAAAAATGATTCCTGGGAAACAATATGTTTCTTGGGAATCTCATTTTTAGAAACTGCATACCAAACATAGGAAACAATGTTTCCTAAGCTAGGATTCCTAGGAAAGGAAATCTCATTTTTAGAAACCGCATATCAAACATAGGAAACAAATGGGCCTGTTTAAAAGTGTTTTCAGGTGTTTTTATTTTATTGTTTTTGAAAATAATTTTTTAAAAACAGTTTCTAAAAACTATTTTTTAAGAATAAAAAAATAAAAAACTTGTTTGGATGTAAATTTTGAAAATAAGTGTTTTCTTTATTTT
>JANHAO010027856.1:0-10743 GCA_026873985.1 Saraca asoca
TGGCGCTGGTTTGTTAACATGCACCACTTGTCAAGGAACTGGGATTCAACCTCGTTACCTTGATCGCAGGTATGCATTATTGCACTATATGAATAGCATTAATATTTTGCCACCAAAACTCCTTTTATAATGACCATCAATGGAAACTTACTTCCTTCTAACCAAATGGATCCATAAGAAAGCTGGAAATGTAGAATTCAATTGTTTCAGTTTATTTAGACTGAGCTTAAACCATAATGCTTGCCTGGATAGCGTAACTTCAAGTGAATTGACTACTTGGAAAGTTTTGTCTTCAAATTATTGTTGACTGTTTTATGTTTTCATGTTGGTCAGGGAATTCAAAGATGATGACTGAACTCAGCCGGAGAATGAGCGGCGATGATTTTGGATTACTCAAGAGGCTAATGTTCCTAGTTTTATCTCTTTGATCTGTAAACACATTTCATACGAAGGTCCATATTACGTTCATGCTTCGCTCTACATATCATTCTGTAATACATTGTCCCTTTTTGTTTCCCATCCATGTAAAAGTTTTTGGTGTTGAAAGACTCTATAATTTAATTTAATAGAAATCCATGTTCAGTTGTTAAATCGGAATGAAAAACTATGAACTTATTGTTGACTTTGGTCTTGAATGTTGATTTGACTATGACTCTCTGAATTAGCCTATTATTACCTATTTACCAAGTGTGTAGGATCTTAGTCAGAATTAAATTTCTTTTAAAAGAAAAAGAAAAAACATTGTGTTACCTAGAACACAAGACCCTGAAAATAAAGATTTGGCGAATAAAAAGTAATAAAAAAAAGTTTATATATTTTCTCAGATATTATTTTTTTACACATATAAAATAAAGAAATTTAAAAAAAGGAAAAGAAAATAGTCAACATGTATATATTAATCATCATATAAAATAGGTCAACGTGTATATATTAATCAACGTATAAAGGTATATCATAGTTGATAAAATATTTCATTTAATTTTATATTAATTTTTTTATTAATAATTAAATAAAAATTTAAATGAAAGATCAAAATTAATCAATTAAAATATTTGATAGAAACCAAATGGTACAATTTATATTTTAAAAGAAGCAACATTATATTTGAAAAAATAAAAAAAAAACGTTACTCAATTTGCAACAAGAATTTGACCCCTAAAATAATGTTAGAAGCCATTTGTTTATTAAAATACTGACCGCATTATAAAAAATGGAAAATTCGCATGAAATCTCCTTCAACCATGGGTTGATGGATTTAACTTCACCAACTCTAACAAATTGCAATTAAAATAATGAATCATGCATAACTTGTAAATTATCCATCTATCCACAGCCTGACAGATTCTTATAACATGTGGAAGTGATATGATTTTTTTTTTTTAAATATACTTTATCCACTTATAATATAACCCTAGTTTAACTTATTCATTTATAATTTAAAATATCGCAAATAGGCAATCCGTGATTTGTATTATTAACATTTTATCTACGTGTGATAATTTTTTGTTTAAATGTAATAGATTTTGTTATATATGAGTCACGTAATTCCTAATTAGTTTTAATTTGACCATAATTACACTCCATCATTTCTAATTTCCTATTTTGTTTAAATCCAAAATCAAAGAAATTTTGTAGAAATTAAAAATAAATTTTTCTTTAGTGCTTCAAATTTAGACAAAAGAGAAAATTGGGAATGATAGGGTCAAATTAGGACTAATCAGAAAGCACGTGGGTAAATGTGATAAAATCAGTTAGATTTGTACAAAAAATTAGCATATGATGATAGTTGGAATGAGCCTGCCCCATGCGAGGTATTGTCCGCTTTGGCCTCTCTCCTTTTTGGGCAAGTTTCACCATTTTGTCCTTAAAAGGCACCTCGTTGGGAGAGGGGGTGTCTCCCGTCTTATAAAGCACAAGATCACCCGATTTTTTATCGATGTATGACCTCTACTCACTTTTACCTTTTTTTACCATCAACAAGATATGTAGATAAAATGTTAATGGTGCAAACTATAAGTTGTCTCTTTACATCACTTTAAACTACAAATTAATAAATTAAAATTAAAGTCATATCACATGTAAGTAAAGTATATTTTTTTCCTTTTTTTTATCATTTCCACCTAGAATAATTAATTTTTATGTTAATCTTGATAAAATAAATTTAATATTTTCTAACTTTAACCTTTTAATTATGTGACTGTGATATTATAAAATGAAAAATTGATTTAAAAAGAATTAGAATTACCTGAACTTCCTGCTTGATCAATCAATCTTTTCTTCTTGACAAAATCACTCCTTATGATGGTTCTGACCCTTAATTGGGAAACTGTAAGATAGCAATCTGATAGGAAAAATACTATCTAATCATATGGACATAAAAGTAGGGACCCATCAATAAATAATAGTGAAAATAGGTTTAAATCCGACCCATCATAATAATCCAACACAATATCTAGAAATAGACTATAGTACAAAATTAAGCCAAATAACTTTATGTTATCATATTAATGTGTCAAATTATCTTGATATTAACTTATTATAATTTATAAATTATAAAATCCACAATTAGATAATTCTAACAATCTTTCAATTGGACGACATAATTCATAAACTGTAGCCACTTTCAAAGTAATGTCAAGATAATTATACTACTATTACACCCATAGGTCTGCTAAAATCATAAACTTTCAATTATGTAGATCATTATATCTAAAAGGTATATTAATGTTATACATACTATATACTTATATTTTGATGGCCAAACATAAAATGTTTAAAGTGAGATTTATATGATAATAAACATGACTATATGCAAATGTACACACAATAGTCATAGCATCCATCCAATATGCCATATAAGAATCAACATTTTCAATACAATAATGAGACAATGTTTAAATATCTCCAATAACATGCCATAATAAGATAATGTGCACAAATAATATATATGACAAAATTATGAATATTTCATTTTAACATATCTCAAGATAAATAACAAAAATAATAGAATACTCCTACCAACCCAAAACATCAAAAGACTTAGCCAAGCTCATCTTATTTGCATAATTATGATATATTCCAATAGTTAAGCCTTTGATCAGTGGATCTGCTAGTATGCAACCCGTGGAAACATATTTAATGCAAGTAACACGCTTACTTATCTTTTCTCTCACAAATTGATATTTTACATCAAAGTGTTTTGTACAGACAAAGCTTTTGCTGTTCAAAGAGAAGTTTATAGTAATAGTATTGTCGTGATACATGATTAAGGACCTTGAGATGCTCTCAACAATAGAGAAGTCGATAATAAAATTCCTTAACCATACAACTTCATGAATAACTTCAAAACATGCAACATACTCTACTTCCATGGTGGAGATTATTGCAATAAACTGTTTGTTACTTTTCCATAACATAACTCCTCTCGTTATCATAAAAATGTATCCAAATGTTGATTATGATCATCTAGACAACCTGCAAAGTTTGAATTTGAGTAACATGTAATAATGAGATTTTCTGGTCTTCTATAAGTCAGCATGTAATCCTTAATACTTTGTAGATACCTCATTATTCCTTTAGTTGCAATCCAATGCCTTTTACCAAGATCACTTAGGTATCTCCCTAGTACACCAACAACATAAACTATATTAGGACATGTATTTACCTAAGCATACATCAAACTACCTACGACTAATGCATACGGGATATTTTTCATCTTTTACCTTTCTTTATCATTTTGAGGACACTAGATTTTTTAAAAGATTTTACCCTTCTGGATGGGTGAAAAAGTCTGAGAATATGTAGATATGTTGAATTTGTTTAGAATTTTCTTGATATACGATCACTAAGACAAGCCAAGAACACTCAAAGATCTATCACAATGAATCTCAATACCTAAAACAAAATAAGCATTCTTAAGATCTTTCATCTTGAATTGTTGTAACAACATCTATTTTATCTTAGTCAACATATTCACATCATTGCTTGTGAGGAGAATGTCATCAACATATAGAACTAAAATCACAAAGCTGCCTACAATCAATTTCATGTATATATACTGGTCTGCATCATTATTCTTGAATCCAAAATAAATTATTATCTTATCAAACTTTAGATATCACTATTTAGATGCTCATTTTAAGCCATAAATGAACTTCTTTAGTTTATACACAAGGTGTTCCTTACCTTTCTCTTGGAAATCATTTAGCTATTTCACGTATATTATTTCTGACATATCATTATTTAATAAGGCTATTTTGACATCTATTTGATGTAGCTCTGAATCAAAGTCAGCTACCATCGCCATAACAACTTTGAATGAGTCTTTAACTAAAACTGATGAAAAAAGTCTTTTTATAGTCAATGCCCTATCTCTGAGTGTAGGCTTTTGTTACTAATTTGGCCTTGTACCTCTCAATTCGACCTTAAGTATCCTTCCTAATCTTGAAAACCCATTTACATCTAATTGACTCAGAATTTGTAGGTAACTTAACTAAATCCTACATTTAATTCTTATACATAAAAACTAATTCATCTTCCATTGCACTTATTCATTCTGATGAGTTTGGGTTGGACACAACTTGTGAGAATGTAATGGGATCAATCTCATCAATGACATCAAATTCATGTGCCTACAAGTAAATCAAGTAATCATTAGAGATTGCTGATTTGCAAACTTTTTGAGATCTCTTCAATGGAATTTCATCAATTAACTCATCTGGTTCCACATCCTCTGCAGTTGGATGCATTAGATCATCCTATGGGACGATAAAAGATGATTCAGCATGCTATGGTGCTAATGGAATTACAATATTTTCCTTTCTAAAGGTTGTAATGTGTAGTATTTTACTCCCACTATCTTACTTATCCTTAAAATAGATTTGTTTGATTAAAAAACTCTAGTAAAATGAGTAGGGCAATAAATCTACTACCCTTCGAGCTAGTGCAATAGCTGATAAAATATCTAGATATTATTCTTGAATCAAGTTTCTTTGTGGAGGGAATATATGGTTTCACCTTAGCCTTACAATCCTAGACATGAAAGTGCCTTAAATTAGGCTTCTTACCAATCAACAGCTCATATGGAGTCCTGGGAACCAACTTAATCGACATTTGATTTAGAATATAGATAACAATCTTTATGGTATCACCCTATAGAAACTTTGGTAATGAGAAATGTGAAAGCATATATCTTATCATATCCATGAGTGTCATGTTTCTCCTTTTAGTTATACCATCCTGTTCTGATATTCCAGGCATGGTGTAAATGGCTTCGATTCCACATTCTTGTAGATACTTGGCAAATAGACCAAGATTTCTTTTAGTTTTATCATTCTTGTCATAGTACTCATCGCCTCTATCAGAGTTGATACATTTGATCTTCTTTCCCAGTTTAAGCTTAACTGTAGCTTTAAAGAACTTGAAGGCATCCAATAACTTGGATTTTTTTATGAGTAATTCTATTCATCCAATGATTCATATTGTTCAATTCAATATTCAAAGTGTATTTCTAGAATGGATTTCATTAGGAAAACTTATTCCAGCATAATACTATATTCAAATATCATTATATCACACAAATAAACCAAAACTATACCAAGATAATGAAGTCTCATGGCATTGTTCAAAAGCTATTCACTCATAACTATTAAAAGCTCGAGCAAAAGCAATAATATGTGATTTATCTTCTGAAACTCCTCATTCAAGCTTACGAATACTGGAAGCAGATGATCATCAACAAATCGGAACATATAAAGCTTACCTCCCTCAGATATCTTTCAATTATGAAGTCACTCAAGAGTAAGGCAATTTGGTCAAAAGTGAGTATAAGTCAATTCAACAATCAGGGAGATATTATTTGTATTTTATTGGATTTCAAAACAATAGTGAAGATGAAAATGATTTGATTTATTAAAATGGCTTTCCAACAAAACATTCAAGATACCTTATTAACTGTTCATCAACTATTTAAGATTTTCTCAGTACATTAATTCAAGACGTTTTTGGTGGAAAGAAAAAGTTGAAGACAAAAAGTACAGTTCAAGATACCTTGAGTCTTTTTAATTACTTTTCAAGATGCTTCAAAAAATTCAAAGAAAATTTCAAGTCCATTAGAATCTATTGACAGTGGATTTTGGTTCTGTCAAATCCAGCCAACCAGAGGGGTTCTTGCGGACTCAAGTTACAATCCGATTGTGCAAAGGTTAACAAGTACAGCAAATAACAGAAAACAGATGAAAACCAGAAAAACATAGTAGGATTTCAATATGGTTCGGCCAAAGCTGGATGGTACCGACCCCTATATCCATGGTAACGTTATATTACTTATGGAGAAATTTTAGCAGAGTTTTAGTACAATATTCTTGCCTTTTCTCTACAGAAAGCTTCTTCCCCTTATTTATAGAATAGAGGAGGTTACAAATGTAATTACATAGTTTGTATTTCTGTTACATCAAATAATAAATGTAAAATGACAAGTGTAGCTTATACAAATTGGCCTCTGTAAACTGCCGGCTGACTTTAGTTGAATGCTTTCTGGGGGTGGGCCCGTGAAGCTACTTCTTGCAGGCCGGTCCCACGCACTAAGTCTGAGAGGGTTACTATTGCAAGTTTACCCTTCGTGAGCTTTTTGTTGGGCGAGGTGCAATATCCGTGAGCTACGACTGTCTGGGATCATCACTGGCCTTTTCTCAGCGAGGACAAACTTCGTGAGCTCATCTTCGGCAATATGAGCCCACGCATAGCGAGATGATGGCTATGTGAGCTAGATCTCATTCTTTAGCGAGCCGAGGCTTCCACCTCATTCTATGCTAATCTAGTGAGCTTAGCTCTTTTCTCATTCGGACTTAGTCTGTTACTAGGCCTTTGCTAGCCCATTTCACAGAACTGGAGAACGCATACAACAGAATCAAAATCTAGAGAAATTTCAAGTCCTCCAAAATAAAAATCAAGAGAACTTTTAAGTTTGAAGCATTGACCCACATCTATAAAAATAGAAGAATTCTCAAGACTTTGATATAGCTCAATCAGGCCTCAACCAAGACAACTTAATTATCCCCTTTCAAATCTTTAGAGCTTAAGCATAGAATCCTTATAACATTTGTATACCTTCCCTTCCCTTTCTTTAACATTTGTAATTTTCTTTTCTTCCAAAGTTTTTTGTATGTGATATTTATGAATCAATAAATTTTGTAAATTTTTAACTCTTTGTACTTACCTCTGTTAATTTCTATATTTGTAATATATATTATTTTCATAACATTTTCATAATGTTTTCTACTAATTTATGAATTATAAAGTTTAAAATAAGAGAATTCCAACAATTCTTTCATTCAAAATTAAAAATCCCAATCTCCTAATTAAATTAAATTAGAGTCTGCATCTCTTCTTCTTCCTTGTTTGCATTTCAAACTAGAAACCCACCATTGACGCTATGTGAGGGATGAATATTTGATGCCCAAACTTCTTGATTTATGATTTTTTTTTTGTGGTGCACTGATACTCTATTGCAAATTTTTTGAGAGGTTGCATGACTTGAGTTTACAAAAAATATGCTTTACCTATGGTATAACCTAATTTTAATTTATATATTTATAATTTAAAATGTCATAAAAAGATAATATATAGTTTGCACCATTAACATTTTGTCTACCTTTATTATTTTTTTATGTAAATATAATGAATTTTATCATATGTCAATCACACGTTCCCTAATTAACTATAATTTGACATTAATTGCTCCACTTTATTTTCAATTTCTTTTTTTATTTAAATTTGAAACTAAAGAAATTTTGAAGAAATCAAAAGTAATTTTCTTTTCGATATTGAATTTAAGTAGAAGAGGAAAGTAGGAAAGAAAAGGTGGAATTAAGATCTAATTAGGGCTAATAAGAGAACATGTACTAATATGTGAAAAAATTCGTTAGATTTAAACGGAAAATCAGTACATATAAGTAAAATATTAACGATGCAAATCACATGTTATCCTTTTATAATATTTTAAATAGATAGGTAAATTAAAATAATAATCATACCACATATAAATAAAATATATTTTTTTCTGATGTTTAACATAAAAATATGATTTTCTCACGATGGGAGAAATGTTTTTATTTTTTCACATAATGACTTCAAGCATGCTGTTAAAACAAATTAGCATAAAACTTGCATGACCAGATTCGCAATTAATTCATATCCACAGGAGCCTGTCCAAATGAATTCACAGCTCCAATTACACTTACCGGCTGCAATTAATGGCCAAAGGCCCAAAAATGGATATTTGGTCTCATATCTTTCACGTGAAGTCTACTCTTCCCCTTTAAAAATTATTTTGATTAATTTTATTCTTTAACTTTTAAAAAATATATAATATTATTTACAATGCTATTTCAATCAGTTTACTAATAAAAATCATTGCATCCTATTTGATATCAAATAATTGGATGCATGGTGTAAAATCAAATATTATTGAAGGAAAAAAATTAATTTATTAATCAATTTAAAAAACATAAAACAAAATAAATATATTTTTTTGAGAAAAATAATATTTTAGTATTCTATTATATATTAAAATTAATTTTGTGTTAATTAGAATGTTAAATTATGATTGATGTAAGAATTTTCATTAATAAATTGATTATAGTTAGCATTGCAAGTGATATTGTGTGTTTTTTAAAAATTAAAGAATAAAATTGTTTAAAGTAATTATTAAGGGGTGAGAATAAAATTTAAATGAAAATTAGAAGTAAAAATATATTTTAGCAACAATAAATAGATACACATGTGCGCCAGTTTACTTTCCAAATAAACTACATATGACTCTATACCCAAAGCTACAAAATTGCATAAATCAAATAGCTGATGACCAAACAGATTGCGTCGCAATTGATTGAAGAAGAAAGATGGATTTTTGGGTGCGAAACCGCTATTGAATTTTGGACAATAGTTATGGAGAGCAGCTGCTACATGAAGAACATGGCATCAATAGCAATGTCCACATGCCAGTCGCAATCGATTGCATTAATTAGATTGAAACGGATTTGCTATAGAATTTTAATAATTTGGATG
Organism: Saraca asoca; assembly: GCA_026873985.1. Taxonomy (NCBI): domain Eukaryota; kingdom Viridiplantae; phylum Streptophyta; class Magnoliopsida; order Fabales; family Fabaceae; genus Saraca; species Saraca asoca. Next base: position 9,067 of record JANHAO010027856.1, read on the forward strand.
CATCGATTTTGGATTGATTGAAAGAGCTTTCCGGTGCTTAATCGAAGTCAATGGCAATAGCTATGGACTGCATTTGCTAAATGGACGAAGAATAAATATTTTTATTATCTATTCAACTTGTTTTTATTTCCTTCAACAAAATCAATTATCAGATTAATTAATTATATGGGATTCCTATATATTATAATTTTTAAAATATTGAAAGACCCTAAAGTTTGTGCCACCCATCGGTGCATGAAATATATTTTCTTTTCTAGGATCGATATATCGTATTAGGCCTGTTAGGATAAATTAATCTAATACATTATGAATTTATCAATTGTTTGGTATAACTAATGTATTGCTTAAACTTATCCATCAAATTCCTCTTATCCACTAAAATAATGGATAATCTAATCAGATTTAAGAGGATGAGATTAGACCTGATTAGATTGTAATGTATAAATTATTTTAATTATTTTTCAATCTAATCCCCACCATCGATGTAAATCAACCTTCCTTATTTCAGAAGCAACTCAAAATCCATCATGTTCGTTTTTAAAACCCCGTTCAACAGTTACTCTGTCAAGTTCAGTCCTTTTTATGAGAATCGCTCTGCCATCGCCACTGCCCAGAACTTTGGCATCCTCGGCAATGGCCGCGTTCACATTCTCAACCTCTCTCCGAATCCTGGGTTACCCATTTCGGAGCTTGTCGCCTATGACACTTCTGATGGTGTATACGACGTCGCTTGGTTCGAAATCCCACGATTCTATCTTTGTCGTCGCCGTAGCTGATGGTTTTGTCAAGCTCTATGACCTTGCTCTACCGCCCACCTCAAACCCCATTCACTCCTTTCACGAGCACACTCGAGAAGTTCACTCTGCTAACTACAACCCACTTCGCAGAGATTCATTTCTTACTTCCTCCTGGGACGACCTCGTAAAGTTCTGGACCGTCCCATTAGCGTTCGAACCTTCAAAGAGCATGTTTACTGTGTTTATTTTGCGGTGTGGAATCCAAGACATGGTGATGTTTTCGCTTCAGCCTCTGGGGATTGCACGATTTGAATCTGGGATGTGAGGGAACCTGGGTCGACGATGATTCTTCCAGCTTATTAAGCTGCAATATTTGGAAAATTCATTTTGTGAAGTCTGGATGTGCCCTTTCTATTATAGTGTAATTGTCTTTTACTTTCACCTTTCTTTGTTTTTCTTTTTTTTTTTTTTTGTGCAAACCACTGTTTATTATATATGCCCTGGATTAGTGCTTTTTCTCAAACTAATTTTCAGCTCATTTATAAATTAAACCAAATTTGAGCTTAGATGTCTTTGCTAACAAAGACAACAAACTAAGAAGCACAAATAGAATTACAGCTTACTGCGATAACATGTTCCTATAGCATGAAAAAGCAACCTGTTAGTTTGTAGTCTTTTAGGGCCTGTTTGGGAAACAGTTTTTTTATTTTTTTATTCTACAAAAACAAAAAAATCTGTTTGACAACCTGTTTTCAAAAACTGTTTTATAAAACTGTAACTAAAAAACAGTTTTCAGGAAACAATAAAATGATGTTTTCCCTTATTTTTGTATATAACTGTTTTTAGATTTTTTTAAAAAATAAAAAGAATACCTATTTTCATTAATGACAAAGTTGTAAATAATATTAAATATATTTTTTTCATCTTCAAAAATAAAGAA
>JANHAO010027857.1:0-10778 GCA_026873985.1 Saraca asoca
GGGTCCTAGGGGGACACCCCTAGTCCCACATCGAGTAGTATGGGATGCTTGATGGTGTACTTAAGTGGCTTGGCTCTCCCCCCTATTAAGACTTAAATAGCTATAAACAAACATCATCAATTTAATTCAATTCCTTTGTTAACATATCCAAAAATTTCACAAATAAAATAATAAAACCACTTTAGACAAAATAACAAAAATAACTAATAATAAAAATTAATTTATAAAAAATCACTCTCAAACTTCAACAATTTAAGTCTAGAAGCCATCAAGATAACTCTATTTTCATAGAGGTATCAATAATATCCTGAATCCCCCTCACTTGCTGAATACTACCATAAACAAATTCATGTAATCAGACAATTGTAGTTTTAAAATAGTGTGGTGTTCTTTAAAAATCTTTTAAAGTATATTTGTGAGAAATGTTCCATAAAAATACCTTCCTTTGAAATAAGTCAAGGAACATAGAACCATCTTTTCTGAAGTTTCTCTTTTTTGTCAAAAAAATTGACATTTGCTGATGTTTTCTCTTGTCATGGCTATTACAGGTGCAAAAGTTGTTAGAAGTGAAGGATTTCTACTTGATTGAAGTCATTTTGTGAAACTAGTTACAAATACATTATTCATAATCTTATACCTCGTACTACTACTAATGACACTAAGCATGCTTTTTGCTTCCTAATGTTGATAGGTGGGAATTTACTACTCATTTAATTAACATCTTGAGTGTGGATTCTATCATATAGATCCACATCCTGGAAATCTTCTCCGTACTTATGATAGAAAACTAGTTTATTTAGGTAATAAATTTGAAATTTTCAATATTTGAAATCCTAATGGCTTTTCAATGCAAAATATTGCATATTCACTTCTCATGTTTTCTTTTCGTGCCATAGTTATAGATCTAATAAATTCAAGCCACAAAAAATTGTGCAATCAACTCACAATTCTAAGTATCCATGCACCATAGGTCAAATTTATTTCTATTGTAAGGTTTAGGAAGCTTCTGATATATTTTATCTTCATTTATCAAATGTTGGTGGTAAGGGTAGATTTTGATATTTCTAAGTAGAAAATGCATAGGGAAATAGATTTACTAATTTTCTTTTATCTCCTTTTTTGCACCAGACTTTAGCATGACAGGTGAATTTAAATAAGAACTGTGGGATGGTTTTATTGAAGCTTGTCTCTAACTTGTAAATTGTGGTTTTGATACCTTGGCTAACAACTTTGTGACTCTTGGGTATGTATGGTTATTTACCTTCTGTATCAATTATTTGAGATATTATCCTCATTGATGTGAAGTTGGTTTAGTTGTAACTTATATTAGGCTTCTTCCACCAACTGCGGACAGAGAAGCAGTTACAAGGGCTTTGACAGATCGTACTTTTTATATTTCAATGAACTTTACTATTCTCGTGAATAAATTGAGACATCTATTACTTTTCTTTTCTAGGGGCTATATATATAAATGGTGTCACCTACATTATTTCTTTGCAGGTGTCTTCCAAAATGCTGTTGCCAGAGGAGTTTGCAATATCAACTTTGGAGATCTTTTAGGAAACTTAGGAGTAACCTTGTAAGCTATTCTCTAATATATTACATATATCATTTTAGAACTATAATCTAATATATATATATTGGTGTTAACTAGTGAATGAAGAAAGGAATTTAGAATTGTGTTCATTTACATGAAGATTCTGGATTACATTACACTGACATACAGACATGCTTTATTAGAAAACTGAAAGTTTGAGAACAAAATTTCTACAATTGAGTTTTCTAAATTCAACTCCAGTATGGATGTGAATATAATGTACTAAATTATTCTCCATTAATAGACTTAGGAAGAGCATATGACCTTCCATAGTATATTCTTTATTCTTTGTAGTGTTTACCTTCCTTATGTCATCCATTATGCTTTATGTTAATGTGACATGCTGCCTTCATTTTATGGTTTTTTTTCCTCCAATTTTTAGGTATAAATTTAAATTTTGGATGCCTTCATACTTCTTGCTTGTCATATGAAGGTACTACTTTCTATAAAGGGTTAAATGAACATCTTTGTGTTAGATACTTTATATAGTTCTATTCTTTTAGCCTTGCTGTCCTGGAAGGAATTGCAATCAGCTTCAACCTTGAGTACAAAGTTTTGGGTAGTATATACCCTTGGATTGCTAAAAGAGTACTTACTGATAGCTCTCCTCAGCTTAAATCTTCACTACAGACTCTTCTTTACAAGGTAAAACAAGAACTACCCACTTTCCATGTGGTAGTTGACCAATAAATGTAATTTTAATTCTCATTGCCATATCCAAGTACAATGCTCTTTTTTAAATCTTACTCTCTAAATTTTGATTCCTATTATTATTCAGGATGGTACTTTTAGAGTAGATCAACTAGAATCTTTGCTAACAGAGGTGAAGTTTATAATCATTTTATGTTTTCTTTCTTTACTACATTGAAGTTGAGTAGTTTCTTCAAGTCCATGTTGGTATTTTTGGCATAAAATATTTGAAAGGCCTTCTAATTTATACCATGAGCATGAGTAGGAAGACATATTCCATATGAATAATCAATTTTCATTTTAGGATAGTTGAAACACTTTAAACTACCCTCATCTATGTTTGTCTTGTGACAAAGCCATGATCTGCACATAATAATGCCTTTTATAATTCAAATTCTATCCCACCAAATTCTGTTTCCTTCTTAATTTATTTGGTGCCATGACCTAATAAACTCTTCTAGCAATCTCTTCATGCCAAAATAGAGAAGGCATTGGTTAAATAGCAAACAGAAGACACTGATTCCAAAATGGTTGTGAATGAAATCCTATCTTTTACACAAACAGAAAAGGTAGCTTATGTTTGTCTCTGCTAAATGTATATCATATGACTAATTTAAAGGTTTTCTTTTCCCTCTGATATGTTTGGTTTTCCTAATAAAACTTTGCATGGTGTATTTGTGAGGGAAATAATTCTTTAAGAGTTTGCTAAGGTATGTTCCTTGTTAATGGTATTTCACAATTAGGAGTCTGGACATTGGAAAAATAGGAATTTCAACTTTATTGTATAGTATCAGTGGACTAAATAATCCCTTTTCATAGCATTGAGTCACAATTATAACTTTTTTTAGTTGGTTTCCATTTATTTTCCCTTTCTAAAGTGCTCTTCTTGCAAGCACTTAATAATGACAAATACTTGCATGAAATATAAAATACTTATTTCATTACATTTACAATTAATGTGCACTATTGATATGGCTGACTATAAATGTTACTTTTTTTTATTTTTTTTCTACCATAGAATTAATATGGAGATGGTAAAAGATACAATCTATTACTGCTTAACTTAAAGCATTGAATACAACTTACTTTCCTTTTTGTTTCCACATGAAATTGCTATGCTGCCATCTATGAATAGTTTGTCAACACAAGAGTCAATAATAAATATCATGATATCTTAGTTTCTAGTATGCAGGTTGTTCCTAAAGATTTGTGGCTCTCCAGGTATGTAAGCCAAAAAATCATTTAGTTTAATCATTTCAACTAACTCTCTTTTATGTCATTTGGATGCTTTTTCCTTTCCTTTTCTTACTCTATGTTATAGTGACCTACGTTGTCTTTAAAACCAACTGCAGGGCTTAGATGCACTTGGTATAATAGCTATGGACTTTATAGCTTCAATAGCTGCTGCATATATACCTTTCAATGCTTTCTTTTCATCCCCTTCAATGACTAATGAACACATAACCAATTTGAGAACCTTCTAATGCCTCATACTATTGCTTTCAGGGACTAGAAATAAAGACTCTGACACTGTAAGATTCATAGTTTTCTATTTGAGAATAGTATTATCCACTTTCTTGTTAAAGTTGCACTGATTTATTATATGTTTGTCTTTTAGGGTGGCAGACTGGTTAGTCCTTGCAAGAATCAAATAATGTACTCAGAGGAAGTATCGTTAGTTCTAAGTCAGTTTGAATATATTCAAGAGATTCTTCCCATCCTTTCTATTGTTGCAGAGGTAAAAACGAAGCCTTTTCATGTTAGTAAGATGTTTACACATTTTCACATTTTTGCATACATACACTACTAATAAATAAATGTGATCTAGTTAGGCTATTCTTTATATTCTTTTTACTGTCTTTGAAAGATCATTGTCTAACTGTTGGTAGCTTCCACTAGAATCCCAACAATGGTTAGTTCAATTGCCAGCTGACCTAGTTGGCTAGTTAATATTCTGTGTTGCCATAAGAATAAGAAAAAGGATTATTTTATGATAAGAATTTAAATCCAGACTAACACTGGGATTCTGAGACATGGATAGGACTTGTGTTTTGATCAGCAAAACCTTAGATACCAAAATGCCATAATGTACCATTGGTTTGTGGTAGATCGTGTCCTTCAACACTCCAGTAAAATCCTTCAAGGCTCATCAGTCATTAATCTTCTGAAAAATTTCTGTTAGTTACACCAAGTAGACTGGCTCTACATGTATATGTCTGTAAAATCAAGATTTTGATGTGTACATGAGGATTCTTTTATATTAGGTGAGAATTTTGATCAGATTTAATTATTTTGAATATTTAGTTAATAATTGATGACTTTGATGCAATGTGTAAATAAACAATGTTCCATCATATAGTAAAGTGTAATCACCTTAACGTGGAAGTAGAATCTATCTTCAAATGTCTAGGGTTTCCACTTATAGCTAAAGTATGTGACAAATACAAATTAAACAAATGCCTATGATTAGGAACAATGTAAAAGTATTACCTATATCTTGAAAATTGTTGCCCATGATCATTTGGCAACAGTTTTTACATGTTACCTCCAATATAATTGGCAACACTTGTTAACTGTTGCCTATAACATATAAGCAATGGTTGAAAACTATTGCCTATGATCATTTGGCAATGGTTTTTATATGTAACTATTGTTTATAACATATAAGCAACAGTTGAAAATCGTTGCCTATGATCAATTGGCAATGGTTTTTACATTTTGCCTGTAATATAATTGACAACACTTGTTAACTATTGCCTATAACATATAATCAACGGTTGAAAACCATTGCCTATGATCATTTGGCAACGGCTTTTACATGTAACCATTGCTTATAACATATAAGCAATGGTTGAAAACCATTGCCTATGATCAATTGATAGTGGTTTTTACATTTTTCCTTCAATATAATTGGCAACGGTCAGAAGGCATTGCTAAATAAAACAAGAAAAATCATTGCCTATAACTGAATAATAGCAATAGTTTTTTCAGTTGTTGCCAAAACCCTAAAAAAATTATTGCCTAAAAGAATAGGTAACGCTCGATAAGAGCATGACCAAAAATCATTGCCTATTCTTTTAGGCAATAGTTTTCACACTTTAAGCAACAGTTTTTGGCCATTGCCAAAGGCCAAAAATGTTGTAATGTTCTCTCTTAATTGCAAAATTTAGCATTGGAGAGGTTTTGACAATTTGACCACAAGTATCTCCTTTGCAAGTAACTTGTAGCAGTGTAAGGTGGCAAACTACTAGAATTCATCATTGACACCATTTGCGGGGTAACTGATGTGTATTTTTCTCAAGCGCATAGTATAGTTGTAATAGACACCGGCAAGTACGAGTCGAATCTCGTAGAGATCTTGCTATCAACTACTATAGTTTACAATTTAAGTTGTTTAAATCAAATAAGAGTATTGAAAATATTAAAGAAGATTAATAAAAGAGCAACACTAAATTAATAAATGAAGTTCAATTGTAAAAGCCTAGGATTGGGGTTCATCATAATTATAGTCTTCAACAAATAATGTAAATCCTTCCTATTGTAATTACTTGGACAATTGAGGATGATTTAGCCTAGATTAATTACTAGCCTCTTTCAAGGTCTATTAATAGTACTTAAATCAACCTAATTGAACCTACTTTCATGGTTTAGATTAATTTAAGCCCTTTAAGATCAATGCCAACCAAATAAATCCTAAAGGAACTTAGTCTACTTTCATGATCAAAATTCTCTTATTCAATTGCTAGAGTTCCGGTGATAATCTTCCCCTTTCGGTACTTCAACTTTCTACCTAAGATCAGATAAAATGGTGGCCAAACATTTTTATCAATTAATTAGTAGGCATAACAATTAAATCCATTAATATCATGTAATTATAATAGGAAATCAATCAACAATAGTAAGGGACCATAATTGGGTTATTCCCAATTCTTGAATAAAAATCTACCCACACATAATGGAAATAAAAATCAAACTTATAATCATTGAATGCCTCATAATATTTAATACAATGCAGAAAAATAAAGATGAAGATTGAAAGAGAAAACTAGGATGCCAATTGATGAAAATGAGAGAGAATCTTTGCAAGAAATTTAATTGAAAAGAATATCTCTTAATCTTCTTAAAAAATGCCTAAAAAATAGAAAACCTAACTAAGCTATATTAAAACTGTCTAAAGGCTCTTTTTGGTTCATAAGAATGGCTTATACAATAGGATGATAGAGGTTGAAATACGGCTATGTTCTGTGACACAGCCAGCCTGTGTTTTGCACTGGGAGTTGTTGAGGAATGTACCAAACACGATCATATCCTGGGATACGGCTAGGTCGTGTTTGGTGTTGGCTTCTTTAATTTTCTTTACTTCAATCACAGTTGAGTTGTGTTCTTCGCAAGGCTCCTCTCTTAGCTTCTCCTTAATCCAAATGTGCTTCGAACTTTTGCTTTCAGCCTCCTTTCCAAGCCTTCTTGCTAACCTATAAAGTGAACTACAGACCACAGCAGTACCAAAGAATAAAAATACTAAACTAAAACAAAAAGAGTAGATAAATCACAAGTTAAAGACGAATCAAGAGATAAAAATTAACATAATATTATGCATTTTGCTTGTTTATCAGTAACGTAAAATGACTAGAGTAAAAGAGTTTATAGAGAGACCATTTGCTTATTTATATATATATATATATATCTAAACCAAGGCGTAATCCAATCTTTTTATAATATCTTACTATGTAGCTGCTTCTATCCACCTAAGCATGGTGGGCTGGCATGTGTATTTCAAATTTTTGTTCATTGCCACTTCCCCCCAAATATGAAGTGAGGCTAGTCTGAACATGTTATTTATTATGAGCTTTATTATATGTCACAATCCAAAATAGTCAGGGTCCTCGGTTGTTTGATCAATGGTCAATTGGCTAGAGCTAAGAAAAGTCATCACTAGGTGCATACTATTCCTTTTCGATCGATTAATCTCTTGGTCGAATGACTTGGGACACATTAGGTGAGAGCTTTGTGATCCAACCGTCTCAATGGATAGGTGATAAAAATGTGATCAGTCCAGCATGAACAATGTGATAATACCAACTACCTACTGAGATTCTCACAAGTATCTCCAATACACTGAAGATATATGGTCGCACACCATTCATCCAAAGCATGCCAATTGGTGCATTCGACACCTATATATAACACCAGGTACTCACTCTACCGATCATTTTACTTACACTAATCGAAATTATGTTCAGATATTAACTTAAGCATCGAAATATGCTCAACAGGCCTCTTTTGTTATGCACAACTGACCCTCTTGTGCTTTCAAGTCTTCATTTTGCCAAACCTTCTCCCATTGCTTGGCCTCAACCTCTGAAAGAGTTTCATTATAGGTTTTATAAATCATAGTTGGGCTCTATAAACTTATTGTACTCTAACCATTTTATATATGTTGTTCCAACAGATAGGTGCTAGTGTTGAACTTCAATATTCTGCCACCTTACACCTTTGCGGGTTGTTTGCAAAGAAGGTCCCTCCGATGGTACTGTTGAGACCTCTCTAATACCAAAATTAGCAATTGGGAGGGAATAACTAACGTAAAATGACTAGAATAAGAGAGTTTCGAGAGAGAGAAAGCATTTACTTACATGACAATCTTTTTATAATAATTAACTTTGTAACCATTTCTAGTCATCTGAGTATGGTGGGCTGCCCCGTGCACTTCGATTTTTTGTTTGTGATCAGTAACTTCAACCACCGCCCTTAACTGCGGGAGAGAGAGTGTTGATCATACACACACCAATTTTCTTTGTTTATTTTTTTTATCAATTTAGTTTTGGTTCTTGCCATACACGGGACACGTAACTAGTTATTCATATTCCTCAAGTTCAATTATAATGACTTTCTTATTTCTAGGCTAATGTGGAAGGATATTTTATCATGTTAGTACTTCTTTATAATGGAAGAAATAGAAAAAAAAAAAAAAACTTTATCAACAATGCGGAAAGCTTGATATTTTGTTTAATACATTGATGGATGTCAATTGCGGACAAGAGTTGGTGAGATTCGACTAGATTATGTTCTAGTATTTAATGACAATTACGGACAATCACTATGAAAAATAATACGATATGGTGGACTCCTCACCACTAGATTATTTCACACCCCCCTCTCTCTCTCTCTCTCTCTGTCAAAAATGGATCCAATGTTTTAATATAGTTTATCTAATACTATATGTACCAGAAAAGACAAAAAAACCGTTTATAAAATGTTATATATAATTTTGAGCAACACTTACATTAATATATTTATTTTAAATGACACTACATGATACAAATAAAAGGAGAGGATAGAAATTTTTTTCAAAATTACTATGTTTTGCTCTTATGAAATTTTTATATAATTTCTTCACAATATGTTACATAATTTGTGTCATATAAATGCAAGGATTATTTTCTCTCACGTATAAATTAGTTTACTAATTGTTGATAGCAAAAAGTAGGCAGGGGATAGAAGTCCCACATCGATGAGAAGTCGGGTGACTTCATGCCTTATAAGGCGGGGGACACCCCCTTTCAACAAGCGAGGCGCCCTCGCTCGATTGGGCAACGAGGGACAAAACCTGATCAGCCTTGTCCATTAGGCATGGGCGCGATAGGACAATACCCGCTATGGGGATGTGCACCTAATCGCCTCTCCCCAAGCGAGGCGCCTTTTAAAGGACAAAATCGTGAGGCTTGCCTAGTAAGGGGAGAGGTCGAAGCGGACAATACCTCAACAAGCGAGCTTATTTCTACCATCATCATTTGGCACTCCCAGTGGGACCCCCTGCCACTTCGCTATGCACGAGCTCTCCCGACTTGGGGGGCTTATGTTGATAGAAAAAAGTGAGAAGGGGGTAGAAGTCCCATATCGATGAGAAGTCGAGTGACCTCGTGCCTTGTAAGGTGGGGGACACCCCCTTTCAACAAGCGAGGCGCCCTCGCCTGACTGGGCAATGAGGGACAAAACCTGATCAGCCTTGTCCATTAGGCACGAGCGCAATAGGACAATATCCGCTCTGGGGATGTGCACCTAACTGCCTCTCCCTAAGTAAGGCACCTTTTAAAGGACAAAACCGTGAGGCTTGTCCAGTAAGGGGAGAGGTCGAAGCGAACAATACCTCGCATGAGCGAGCTCATTCCGACCATCATCACTAATAATAATTGGTTATTTTGTAATTAGTTTAATTTATATAACTTGTATACATTCAATCCTCACAAAAACATTTCTCCATGACATGTAAAGAGTAGTACTTTCATAGAACACGTGAGAGAAATAAGGATCTCAAAAAAGAGAGGGAAAATCATTTAATAAATCTTGGTAGGTAGGAATCAAATATATAATTAACTTACAAATATTTAATGATTAACTTTAAGGACATGATCTTACATTGTGGGATTTTAAAAAGTTAAATGAATAATTAGTATAAATCAAAACGTGTGTTTTGTTATTACATAATTATATAAGTAAATAATTCTCAAAATTTATTGTTAAATTAAAAAAAAAAACGTGCTCACTAAACTTTATCCTACCCTGGCAATAAAATAACTATATATTAGCAATTCAAAAGGACTTAAGTAATAACATTTATATAATACAAAACTATTAAAAAAATTAATTGTTTGAAAATTTTAGAATTTATATATCATTTTTTAATATTGTAGAATTCATTAATTATTATGTTAATCATGACTTTTATATCAAGTGAAAGCATTAAGAATGAGATATAAGAGTAAAAGTAATGAATCGTGATCATCAGATATTCTATTAATATTTAATATTAAAATATAATTGAATCTCATACATAATCACTTAAAAAAGTTACATAACTTTATGTTTTAATTCTAATCATCAATATAGGATTGATAATCACAATTTGCTCCTCTTACTCTCATATAAAACGCATCAAGTAATTTTTTTAAGTGATAATGTAAATTTCAGTTATGTTTTTAAATTTACAAGTTTTTATGTAAAATTACAATTTTATTGTGAAATAGTTGTAAAAGAAATATGAAAGTTTTTCACAAAAATAACAACATATATTCATACTATGCATTCATTCTTTTAAATGTATATCAAAGTAGACATATGTAAATAATATTCGTACTGTATATTTTACTCTTCCAAATTAAATTTGGTGATAATAATAATAATAATAATAATAATAATAATAATAATAAAAGGTAATTACTCTCGACTTGGCAGACGAAAGCAACATTTGATCTAACCTAGAAATATAGATACCTATAACTAATAGGCAGTTGTTAGGAAATCGTGTACTATAATTATAAGACCATCAGCAATGCAAGTTGCTTACTTTGGTTGCTTAAGTATAATTTATTATTTTTTATTGAGTCCCACATTACCACATCATTTTGTACTCCTTTAAGCAACTCATATAACTTTATCCCACACTGGTGCAACTCTATCAAGTTTCTTAAATGGGCCCCATAACTTATCTCAC
>JANHAO010027858.1:0-10739 GCA_026873985.1 Saraca asoca
AAACTATTTTTAAAAACAGTTTTAAAAATTTTGTTTTGAAATCCTGTTTTAAAAACTGTTTTTGAAAACAACTCTGAGCTGTTTTTAAAAACAGTTTTTAAAAACAGTTTTTAAAAACAGAAAAACAAAACAAGTTTCCAAACAGTCCCTAAATTTTCTGATAGATTTTTCTATCAAAAATCTGTCATATATTAAAATCCATTGAAAACCCCTTAGAAGAAGTGAATAGAATTTTTTTATCATTTGATCTCATTTTCCAATAAAATTTCTAATGAATTTTAATGTATAACAGATTTTTGAAAAAATTTTTAAATTTTTTTAATGGATTTCTGATGGATGTTTTTGTCAAAAAAAAATGTTGGAAATAACAAATTCTGTTATAATGGATATTAAGCTAGAAAAGTCAATTACATAGCTGTTCACTTCTTACCATAAATGGTTTATACATGTCCATTTGACGTTAGGCGATAAGAGAGTAATTAATAGTAATTCAATGGTTATAAAGCCTTGTATCCGTTGGCCACGCCCACAAGAGGATGATATGCCTACTAACCTTAGAAAACTTTCAACTTTTTAGCAAATAAGCAAATAAGCTTTAATGGTTGATGGATCTAAAGAACTTCTTTATTATTATTATTAGACATAAAAGTGTAGATTACTTTTCCATAATTTATCACCTTTTCCCCTATAGAGAAAATATCAAAATTCACTTATTTACATAAGCAGGCTAATTAGCTAGCAAAAAGATGTAATAGGAAATACTAGAAGGAAGCATATTTTTTCTTTTATAAATATGCTTGAATGATCTATTGATAAAATCAATTATATCAAAAAAAAATTTAATCTGTATATCACAAAAAATATATCTTATATCTAGCATGCAATAAAAATATAGAAAATGTCAAAAATTCATATCAATATTTTTCACAATATATCATAAAATAATGATACCATGAAGTACCTTAAAGTTGTTGTTCCTATAGATAAAATAAATCAAATAATGTAAATATTCACAATAAGCATGCTAGCATTAAAACAAATAAATAAAGAACACATAAACAAAAGTTCAAGATGATATGTAAAAACATAGAATGATAAGCAAGAAAATTTATCTTTCTAAATATGGATTGACCAATATGTAGAATCTTTAACCTAAAAAATAGGAAGAAAACAAAGAAATTATAATATAAAATAGGATGTCAGTAGATTACGCATGACACAAGGTTGAGAAATAGATATCTCATTTTTTTTAAGGTATTTCACACCATCTACATCTGATTTCCACAATTACCGGTGTAGTGGATCTCCTTGAGATACATCAGCCTAACATCTTGTTTATCTTCTAACTTCTACAATAAGTTTATATATCATAGAACCTGCTCACGTATATCTCATTATATAAAGGAAACCATTATTAATATGAGATTAATTTTGTAACCGCTATGTTAGAAAACACATTATAAGCAATTATTATATGGATAAATAATTGGTCAATAAAAACTAATTATAAATCATAATATAACATAACCATTATTAAAACTTTGTAATTTCTAACAATAAAACAATTTATTTAATCAATTTAGTCATGTTAAAATATATTAACTATTCATAAACCAAAATATAACCCCCATCAAAGATTTAATATTCTAATTATAAATATTCAATATAAGTGTTGATTTTTATAAAAATACTCCAACAATGTGTTTATATATTGTCACCATCCATCAAAATTTCTAGATCCGTTTATTTCGTTACGTACAATTGTATTTTGTTGTATTTCTCCACACTTTTGGCTATCACAACATAAATGTTGTGGATCCCACTACAAAATTTATGAGATCGCATTTGCAAATGCATTGGGCCTACCTCTCTCTAACGTCTGCAATAAACACCGTCTGTTTAAGTATTTCTAAATATATATATATATATATATATTTTCAACTTCTAAAAACTAGATCTGATTGGTCAGTTGTTGAATCAGGAACAAGTATGTATAGTGATTTGGTTCAACCATAAAATCATTTTTGTGGTTAGACCAGATTGGTTCGATCAAAACTTGAAAATCATATATATATATATATATATATATATCAATGTTCAAAAAATCAGATTGGATTGATTGATCGAATTGAGAACCGATATGTATAATGGATTGGTTCTACCATAAAATCATTTTTATAGTTAAACCGAATCGAATCAATCAAAATCGGATTGAACAAGTGAACCTAAACTGGTTTTCAAAAATTGATTGATTATTTATTTATTTATTTTTTACATTTTACCTTCAAATAGGATTTTTTTTTTGTATTTTCTATTGTAAAATAAGTTTTTGAAAGATATAATAACTAAGTGACCCACAATTATAATATTTTGCTAATTATTAACTTTTTATAGCACTTATAATGATTTTTATTTACTATATTTATGGGTTCTTATGTATTACAAACTTAAATTTACAAATTATATTATATGCTAAATATTTTTATATATAATCCAATTTAATATATTTAATTTTTTTCATTATAATGTCATTTGGTCAAACCAATCAAATCATGACCCAATAGTCTTTTCGGTTTGATATTCGATTCGGTTTATACATATATAACTTACAATTTGGACAAAACTCAGGATAGCTCTAGAGAATGCTTTCAGAGAGGAATGACGTTGAAAATTTTTCTAATACCTTGCATTTGGGATTTGGGGTTTATTTATAGAACATTTCTAAAATTCACTATTTGCTACAGTGTACAGCTATTGCCACATGCTGCTACAGTAACTACTATAGTGATTGGCTGTAATTTAGATTCTTTTGCTTTGTCAAAAGCTATTGGGTAATATTTGACTCCTTTTAGAAAAGTTATTGGGCCGAAAGCTATTTGGTCTTCACCTATTGATACTTTATTTGAATTTGAACTTGAATTTGAATTTGCTTCGGTCACTAAATTGATATCGAAGCAATTATCTTCATTTGATTGAGCATAATCTTCTACTTCCTCAGAGAGAGTATTTGTAAGTTGTTGTAAAATTTTCTGCAACTTCGACACATATTCTTGTTTTGAGGAGATTGATGCTAGGGAAGCTGCGATTTGAGATTTCTTTTGGAGAAATTAATAATTTCCTTCTGTCATATTTTTGTGAATGTGTGGATTCTCGTGGAACCATTTCTAGATTTCAAAAACATGGCCTTGTTGGTATATTTGTACGAACTCCAACATTTGATAGAGAATTGTCTTTGGAGTATTTACCCTTTGGAATATGGATTTTCTTTGGAATATTGATATGCCCATGAAAAATACTATGGAAGACCAATTTTTGAGAAAAATTGTAGAAGAATAGCATAATTCCCATAATTTAAATTATCAAAATAGGATTTGAATATATTCCATCCCTCATTAACTTTTTATGGGAAAATTTTTGGTATAAGACCGTGTAAATCCCACCATCCGAAAAATCAGTTTAGAAATTTGTATTTTTTTTTACTTTGTTTAAAGAAAAACAACCAAGAGTACTTTTGGATTTTGTTTTGATACTATATGGTATTATACCAAGCTCTTTGATAGTCTCAATATGAATAACCATATGGTTCCCAAGGAACTGAAAACTTTGAGTTGATTAAGGTTTTGACTCTAATCAGTTGGAAAAATGATTTTCTTAATTTGGAAAGTTGAATGGGTAATAAAGGTTTTATCCCTTGGGGAGATATTATACTTAATTTTGATTGACCTAGTATAAACCAAAATTAATTCATAAAATTCCCTTGTTTTATTGAAGGTTTTAGGAATAAAAAGAAAATTTTTGGAGAATATTTTTTGAAAATCTTTCTTGGGATCCTTATCCCAATATTTTGGTTCCATTTGGAGTAGGCTTTATGGAACTAGTTTTGGATGATATTTGTTAATAATTTTTGATGGCTGAGGATCAATAGTGGTAATTTGCTTGGAGCAAGCACCAGTAACAATTTTTTAGGCTTTCATCTTTTCAATTTGTTTTAGGATTTTGGTTTGGTTAAGGATTAAATCCTTGGCATTTACCTCTTTATCAGCTATGTTTTCCCATGCTTTTTTAGTAAGGGTAAGGGGTTTGGACATTTGTGAGGCAACTGCTTGAAAGGTTTCTATTGGGAGAATATAGTCCTCTGGTGTTTGGCATTTGGAAGTAGTTGGCTTTTGAACTTGTTTTCCCTTATCCAGAGAGAAATTTGGTTTTAGATCTGATTGTGGATCTTTATTTTTATCTTTGTCTTGCTTTTTCTTGGGTGGCATTACTTCCCCTACAAAAATTCACGAGTTAGGAAATTAAGTAAAGAATTTGAAGAACCTTTTATATATTGAATTTCAATGCAAATAAGATGGCTTGTCATCTTGTGAAAATTTGTTTTAATGCTAAATTTTTAACATCTTTTTTCAAAATATCTTTTGCTGATTTGCAATCAACTCGAAAAATAAATTTTTGTTGAGAAGATCACTTTGAAATTTGATCATGCATAAAACAATCGCTAAAATTTCTTTTTTGATAGTTAAATAATTTTATTGTGCATGATTTCAATACTTTGAACTGAAAGTAATAATGCTTTCTTTGTTATTTTTCTTTTGTTTGAGAATTCCCCCATAGCCTAAGTTTAAAGCATCTGTTTCAATAATTTTCAATGTAGATTGATTAGAGATTTGCAAACATGGGAGACTTTTTACTTGTAATTTGGCTTTTCTATCAACGTTTATATGAACATTTGTCAATGGAGGAAGATTCTTTTTGAGACATTCATGCAAAGGCTATATTATATTAGACATTTGAGGAAAGAAGTCTGAGGCATAATTTAAACATCCCAAAAGTCTTTGAAGTTGGATTTTATTAAGAATTTGGTCTAAAAATTTGTCAACAAACTGGATTGCTCTCTTAATTAGTGTAATAGTTCCTTGGAAAATCTAATAACCAAGAAACCTAATTTTTGTTTGGAACAAAGAGGGTTTTTTTTTTTGTGAGATAGCAAGTCCATTTCTTTGAGTAGTTTCTAGAAAAATATTTAAATGCTTGAAATATTGATCAATATTCTAGGAAAAAACTAGAACATCATTAATGTAAACAATAATAAACTTTGTAAATAGATTATAAATATCATTCATAATCCTTTGGAATTTTGAATGTGCATATTTTAGGCCAAAAGGCATTACATTCCATTCGTATTATCTGAATGGTACTATGAATGCTGTTTTATATCTATTCTCATGTTTAATTTATATTTGCTAGAAGGTAGATTTCATATTGAATTTGGAAAATATTTTAGTAGAATGTAAGCAATTCAATAGATCCTTTTTATTTGGAATTAGGTAACGGATCCATTGCAAGACTTTATTTAGAGGTTTGTAATTAATTACTAACTTTGGAGTTCCTAGTTCAATTTCCACATTTTTATTAACATAAAAAGTAGAACACAACCAAGAACTTGTAGATTTTCTAATAATCCCTTTTATTAAGAGATCATTTATTTCTTTTTTATAATAATCTGGAAGTTCTTGATTAATTTATATTAGATGAGCTTTTGTAAGGATTTATCTTTCAGAAAAATTCTTTTCATATGGTAATTCTACCATATGTTGTTTCCATTCCAAAATGCACTTAGAAGATCAAAATAAATTTGAGTTTCAATTCTTATTTGTAAAGAATCTATTTTGTTTCAAACAATTGGTGTTTCTAGAAGTTGTTTTATCTTTGTGAAAGAAATTTCTTTAAAGAGAAAATTGATTTGATTTTCTTTGATTATAACCAAATTCAGGTCTTTAAAAATTGGGTTTTTGACACATTGGAAAACAATTTTCTCACCTAAGTTCTAAGTAACTATACCATTGTTAGAAATTGAAAAAGACATAATTTGTCAGATAAAAGGAGAACCTAAGATGATTTTGCTTGTCATATCCTTAACTAACAAAAATGTGGTTTTAATGTTGTAAAAAGAATTTGTAACAACACATTGGAAAGTTTAAATTGGATTTGGAGCTTAGATCCATTTGCAAATATGAGTCCCTCCTTAGTTTTCTCAAAATATTTGGTTGGTACAAGTCCTTCTTGTATACAATTGGGATCAACTCCTGTGTCAAACAAGGCTACTATCTCAGTGGTATATTCATCTTTGATAATTGATTTGATAGAGATATACCATTTTTGAATAGAAATACTGGAAGTGATCTTAAAAACTTGATCATTTATTTCTTCTTTATGTTTTTCTTTTTCTTTTTGAAGAGTTGAAAGAATTAAATCATAACACTATTGTTGCTACTTTGATTCTTTAACTTCTTTTAATAGGTTCAATTCATGTTGTAAGTCTTGAATAGTGATAGGCATACTATTTTCTAAACTAAACCTATCTAAGACATTCTTAAAATTATATTTGTCTACCTTAACCTATTTGATTAGGAAAGAAGGATTTTCTATTGTTTGTTTGAGCTTCTGGAGGTAATCCTTATTTTGCTCATCATTTGGTAGCTGACAGATAACTTAAAAAAGAAGATCATGTTCTTTTGTGAGGACATTCATCTCTTTTTTAGAAGATAATGTATTTTCTGATTTGGAAGAGCAACAATCCTTTTGTTAAACCCCTTTGCTATTTTCTATTTCTACTTTTGCTACTTCTAGTGAGAATTCCTCATTTTCAAAAGATTTTTCAACTAAAAGACTATTTATCTTGTCTAAGACCTTTTCTTCTATTTGTCCTATTATATCTAAAACAGACTGGTCTAATGTCTTGACTTGGAGGAGGAATGTACCTGGATTTCCTTTAAGCAAAACTCTTCCTATTGGATTTTCTTTCTGATTTGAGGTTTCTAGATTCTATTTCTTTTTCTTGAGCTCTTCTCCTAAGCTTAGGCTTGAAGGTTTTTGGATAAATGAATCCAAATTGTTCACAAAAAGAATATAATTCTTTCCTGTTGAGGGTCCTTTCCTCAGCTACTTGTCTTTGAATTTTATCATCTTGACAAATCTTTAAAGTGACTTTCTGGAAATACGTTGTAAGTTACCCCCAAGTAAGTTGTTCATATGGGATAATCCTGTTGAATTGATTTCTAATTTTGTCACTAACATTATCTCCTAAGGATTTAGGGAGTTCTACAAGGAACTTTTCCTTCCAGAAAGGTTGGTTACTATCTGACCTCGAGTAGATCCCACTGAAAAATGCATTTTTATATCATGCAAAATCTCCTAGGGTTCTACACTTAAGGTTGGATAGTAGTTCCATTGATTTTCCCTTCCATAGGTTAGGGCCTCCTATGAAGTGTTTGGTGATCATAAGGATCAAAGTATTTACTGCATCTGAGATTTCATCTCCATTAGAATCACAAATAACTAAACCATTTGTATCAGTCTTAACAGATTCCAAAATTTGGTCCTTTTCTATATGAGTGAGATGTTTATTCCACAATCCTTTGAGTTAGCCAGTAAAACTTGTTACTAGGACATGAACGATAGTTGCGTCATCATACGGGCTGTTTGGTAGGTTGTGCTAACCATAATCATTTGTTAGAGAAGATTTAAAATCTCATATTCAGATTTGCCATTTATGTTCCACTCATACATGTTATTCCCATTATAGGAATTCTAAATAATGAGTGGCTTTTTTAATAAGGTTTGATCAGGACAATTTGATAGAGGATTCTTAGGTGGTCTCCAATTTGGTACAGTTTTGATAGCTTCTATTTTCAGGTCTTTAGCATTTGAAGATATTTTAGAAGCTTTGCCTAGGGTTTGGATTTTCCCTATACTATTCCTACTTGATCTATCGATTGGAGTAGTATCCGGCACTATAAGGGTTTTGGATAACTTTTGATCTATTTGTTCTACCATTCTTGCTATTGCTTTAGATCTCTGAGCCTTATTAAGATTCCTCTGCTTATCCTGTGGGATTTCATAAGGCCTAAATAGAGGTTTATCTATTGATTTGCCAGTTGAGGCTTTTGAGGATTTTACAACTTCATTAGCTGAGGTTTGGAGATACTTATTGGTATAGTTGTTTTGTTCCATCAAAGATTGTATGTCTTTTGAGGAAATAGGTTTAGCAACCTTCTTTACCATAAAAGGTGTTGCTACTAGAGGTTTATCTAGATTTGTGATTTCTATTTGGAAAGGTTTCTGAGGTGGTAACTCTGAAAGATGATCTTTTTCCTTTGATAGTTGTCCAAACTTGGTTGGTTCTATGGTTTACATTAATAACTCTACTGAAGGGGTATTTATTTCTGGTTTCCCTTTAGCTGATACCTCAAACCAGTCAAAGAAAGGAATATTTTTTTAAATTGTCTCATAAATTTGAACCAAGAATCATAAATTTTTTGTTTGGAAGTTCCTTGAAAATTTGAAAGAAACCATTCTCTTTGAGGAGTAAATTCCTCTGAGTAGAAATTTTCTTTTAAAGCACTTACATTAATTTGAAAGTCAGAAACAAATTCTTTTTGGTCAGAAATCATTTAACTTCTGGATAATCATTTTCCATTGTAAAACACATTGGAGAAGAAGATTCTTCAGATCTTTCATCTTCAACTTATTCTTTCTTTTTTGAAACATTTTTTGTATAGATTGGTTTGGGCACCCTAGAGGTATAATCTATTCCCTTAAGGTTGATAGTAGATAGAGATATGTTAAGGCTGGATATATCTATTGACTTAGTTGAGCTAGAGGTTACAGACCTTGTAGGTTTGTCTATTTTGGGAATTTGATCTAGTTCAATCACTCTGGGAATTTCTAAACTATTCCTATTTCTAAAGAATAGGTCTACTTGTCCAGAGTCATGTTGAATAATTCTAGCAACCTATGGACTAGTGAGTTGAGGTTGGGTAGCTTTGGGTAAAGACCATTTTTTTTGGATATTCTATCTTATCCTAGGTAGTTGTCATTGGTTTTTTATCCTAGCTTTTGATGTATTTGTTAGAAAATAAGTTGTTTCTCCCTTAGAGCTAGGTGGTTTTAGGATACCTAAATTTTGGGTGTTGTAAAGTTTGCATTGGATCCTATAGGTGCTTACTACTGGAGTGGATCTTGGAACCATATTGTACCCATGTAACTTGGTATTTAGGATCAATAATTTATCTCTATGCATTTCTCTCAAACAAATAGAGATGTCAGGAAAACAATTGAAATAAATTGGTCCTTTTGAGACACTAGTATCTACTACTCCCAAGAAGAAATCATCAAAATTTATATGCCCACCATCCCCAAGGCATAACAGAATAACAGTATTTAAGCCTAGCCTAATCATAGGTCTAGTAGCAATTGGAAAACATCCAAGATGCAAAAAATTATATTTTGTTTTTTGTTTATCCAAGTTTAAAAGACACAAATTCTTCTATCAGGGGGTCGACATTGATAAACCTTTCTTCATTTTTTATAACATAAGTCGATTTGTTGAAAAATTGAAAACTAGATCTATAAAGTTCTTTGTCTAGGATTCTTGGCATTTCCCAGTTATCAATTTGTTGATTAAAACTTTCAAAATTAATTAATTCTTTGTAAATAAATTTGAAATTTTCTTTATAAATGATTTTTTATGACGATAGAAATGATGATGATGATGAAAATGAAAAGTGAGAAGATAAAGAGCAATGCATTAAAAAACTATAATTCTCCACACCTAATATAAAAGCTTTTAGGTTCCATAAAGATACAAATATGAATAGTAAATTATCTTGCCATATGAATTAAATATTAGTGTCTCAACATGAATTATCAGATTTGGATTACTTAGCCTATTCTTATGCTTAACATGAGAGTACGGGAGATAGAGATTTTCATGCCCTTAACTTCACTCAAACGGGCTTACCCACCTTTTTATGAATTTGTGTCTTACAGAGTGCTGTTAGCTTATCTGGAAACAGTATTCATATTCAAAGACTTATATAAACTTTATAAAGGCAAATATAATTTTCAATTCATACTTCTACCCCTACTTCCCTTGGGTTTTATTGCGATCACAACAATTGTTATGTTTCACAATTTAAAACTATAGATAAAAAGAAAAATCACTTAATAAATTCTGATAAAAATTAAATATAGAATCTATAATTGCCCAAACCCTAATGATTGATAGATGATAATTACAGAATCAAGAGGGTATGATTATTCTTTATATTTTTGTAAAATGAGAATAATTCTGATGATAAGCTTTTACGGTAATTTAAAAGAACTTGTGATTTGGACTTAATTAGAATATAAGATTGGTTTCTAACAAATCTTTTTAAGTATTAGGTGTTAATCTTAATTTAGAGAAAACCTAGAAATAATTTTTCTTACCATGTTAAAAACTGTCACCCAAATGTCATTTCAACTATATAGTGCCAGTACAAGAACAACTTTTGTTATGATCTCTACTGGAGACTCTCTGGCTGATTGCCACTGAAAAATTCTAACTAAAATTCTAACTGAAGGCTTGGATGTCGAATGTGGACAGAATTAGCGTATACGTCGTGATTTGATTATTCTCTATATTTAGTATCAAATGCAAAAAATAGCCAATTAGCTATTTTGCTTAACTGGATCAGTTAGAAGTGAATGGGCTAAACATCACTATATAAGTGCTTACAATGCAAGTTCGTAGAACATCTTCATCATCACCATGGCTGGGGGATTTGCAACTTCGTCAGGAGGCCAAGAATTTGAGGCAAAGATCACATGGGCGGTCATAATTTCTTGTATAATGGCTGCCTTTGGGGGCCTTATGTTTGGTTATGATATTGGTATTTCAGGTACATGTATATCCATTT